>JASGCC010000223.1:179782-468384 GCA_030067915.1 Hydractinia echinata
ATTGTGTTAGACCTTTTGAATTTTTATTTCATTTTATTTTTATTTTGCTGCATAACCTGCTTATATTTTTTAACGTTTTGTTTCAGTGGGTATAAATATAATGCAGATTGTGAGCAACCTCAATCCCAGGGCTTTTTTTCTCTTTTTATTATTTTTTTTTTATTGCTGCACATGCTTATTTTTGGACGTTTTGTTTCAGCGGTTATAGATATAGAATAATGCAAATTGTGACTTTTAAAAATTCAAATTACTGTGTTCTATGTTTTTATTTGGCACCCATCATATGGACTCGATGAGAGATTCAGTGGATTCTTCCACGGGACTTCGGCTAGTCTTATATATTAATTCCCTTGCCTGAGTAAAATTGTGAGTCCACGACACGCAACTCACGGGTCACTTTCTTATGACGTGACCATACGCTAAAATTTACTAAAAAAATAAGTAAGCCGCCAAATCATTTATGCTACAGCGCCGTTCTCGGTCGTTACGGTTGAAATAATTTAATTTTACCCCCGGTTTACCATGTGCGCGCCGTATCTTATGGAAACAAGTTGTTTATCAACTGAAAAAAGAAAACCGAAGCGAAGAAGGTTGTCTGTTTTTCAAGTTAATCCTGAAAAGAGTTACTTCAAACAAAGCATGCCAATGTTTACTCATCATGAGGTTAGCAAAGCTTATATGTTTTTCTATATTTTACATTTTTGTGTTCTGGGACCGAGGTTGTATCGCATTCGAATATGACCGTAATTCGAATCTAAAATGTAAAAAACAAACAGTTGTTGTCGAACGAAGTTAATAATGTTGTTGTCGTCAGAAATATTTTTTAAAACGAAGAAAAACGTACCGATGATATAACATCACAAAAAGAATTGATTGGAAATGCATCAGACAATTGTAGCTATACATTTTCAATTCGTTCTCTTTGGGATGAAGTGAAATTTAGTAATCGAAGTAAAAAACTGATTGGACTTTTATTCAGCCTAGCTTGCTTGCGACCTACTGAGAAAGCGAAATAAAAGCAGGTGTGTTGTCTAAATTATTTGATAGAGAATTGAATTTGGGTGTATAACGATTTTTTAGCAGTTTCTTTCAGAGCTAAATTTTCCCTTAATATTTAGTTTGTTGTTGTGTCTTGAGCCGGAAAACTGACGTAACAGATGTAAACATTGATTTAAGTTTAGGTTTTAGGTTTAGGTTTTTTATAACGACATCAACACTGAATCACACAGTCTGTAGTGTTAAAAACAGTAAGAACGGAAAAATTACTTTTTACAGTTTATGTAAATTCTTCTCTAGGATATACACGCTGTTTTTATAACAATAGTGTGTTTTAGTTTCAGCCTGGATGTTCTTAACTTTTTTGACAAATGCTATCCTCATTATTCTCAATATGTTCTTAACATGACTATGACCTGAAAATATAAAATGCCTTAATAAAATAAAGCATGCTATAAGTTACTACAGCTAGCTAATGGCAATTCTACCACATGTAACGGCCCATTGTTTGGACACAAAAAAGTTCAGTTCGTTTGATATACAATAAAAAAAGTAAACTTCTAATCAATTTTGTGCGTCATACAAATGTTCATATTTAAAACAAACTATCAAGCTTAGACATATTCTTAGGATATTCTAAACTTCTGACCCATTTTTGAGAGTATATTCTCACAAAATAAGTGCTTAAAGAAAATATTTTCCGGCTCAAGACACAACAACAAACTAAATATTAAGGAAAATTTAGCTCTGAAAGAAACTGCTAAAAAATCGTTATACACCCAAATTCAATTCTCTATCAAATAATTTAGACAACACACCTGCTTTTATTTCGCTTTCTCAGTAGGTCGCAAGCAAGCTAGGCTGAATAAAAGTCCAATCAGTTTTTTACTTCGATTACTAAATTTCACTTCATCCCAAAGAGAACGAATTGAAAATGTATAGCTACAATTGTCTGATGCATTTCCAATCAATTCTTTTTGTGATGTTATATCATCGGTACGTTTTTCTTCGTTTTAAAAAATATTTCTGACGACAACAACATTATTAACTTCGTTCGACAACAACTGTTTGTTTTTTACATTTTAGATTCGAATTACGGTCATATTCGAATGCGATACAACCTCGGTCCCAGAACACAAAAATGTAAAATATAGAAAAACATATAAGCTTTGCTAACCTCATGATGAGTAAACATTGGCATGCTTTGTTTGAAGTAACTCTTTTCAGGATTAACTTGAAAAACAGACAACCTTCTTCGCTTCGGTTTTCTTTTTTCAGTTGATAAACAACTTGTTTCCATAAGATACGGCGCGCACATGGTAAACCGGGGGTAAATTAAAATCATTTCAACCGTAACGACCGAGAACGGCGCTGTAGCATAAATGATTTGGCGGCTTACTTATTTTTTTAGTAAAATTTTAGCGTATGTCACGTCATAAGAAAAGTGACCCGTGAGTTGCGTGTCGTGGACTCACAATTTTACTCAGGCAAGGGAATTAATATATAAGACTAGCCGAAGTCCCGTGGAAGAATCCACTGAATCTCTCATCGAGGTCCATATGATGGGTGCCAAATAAAAACATAGAACACAGTAATTTGAATTTTTTAAAAGTCACAATTTGCATTATTCTATATCTATAACCGCTGAAACAAAACGTCCAAAAAATAAGCATGTGCAGCAATAAAAAAAAAAATAATAAAAAAGAGAAAAAAAAGCCCTGGGATTGAGGTTGCTCACAATCTGCATTATATTTATACCCACTGAAACAAAACGTTAAAAAATATAAGCAGGTTATGCAGCAAAATAAAAATAAATGAAATAAAAATTCAAAAGGTCTAACACAATCGAAGGTGTCTAACAACGGTTATGTAAAAGGCTAAATCTGCTAAAACTATATACTTGCTTTGCTATGCCAGGAGTACACCAGGAAAAATAGTATACCAGACATTAGGAAAAATCGTTAAGTCACACAAAAAAGGTTATTGCAAAATTTCCACAATGTACAGTTTGTAATGCATCATATCAAATAAGCTATTTAACCCTATTGCATACAGCAACCCTTCCAATGCGCAAACGTGCCGTGCATGATAACAATGCAGCGTTTTCGAATTTAAGAATCGAATAATATTTCAAACGATCGTAACGTAACAGATGTAAACACTGATTTAACTTTGTTTACATTAAGGTTTATTATAACGACATCGCCCACTTCGTAGCGTTAAAAACAGTAACAACGGAAAATTACTTTTTACATTTTATATAAATTCTTCTCTATACACACTGTATTTTATAAGAATAGTGTTTTTTTCGTTTCAGCCTTCATATTCTTAACTTTCTTGACAAATCCTATCCTCATTATTCTTAATATTTTCTTAGCATGACTATGGCCTCAAAATACATAATGCCTTGAAAAAATAAAGCCTGCTATAAGTTACTATTGCTAATGGCAATTTCTACTGTATTTGTAACAGCCCATTGCGTCGAACAGAAAAAGTTGAGTTTGTGAGATACTCAATAAAAAAGTAAACTTTTAATTAAATTTGTGCATCATACAAATTTTTATATTAGAACAAACAATCAAGCTTAGACATATTCTTAGGATATTCTGACCCATTGTTTAGAGTATATTCTTACAAAAAAAAGGTTCTTAACTTTCTTGACAAATACTATCCTCGTGGCCTAAAAATATATAATGCCTCAATAAAATAAAGCTTGCTATATATTGCTATAGCTATTGGCAAATTCTTTTTATGTTTATTTAGAACAAACAATCGAGGTTGGACATATTCTTAAGATATTCTTAACTGACCCTGAGTATATTCTTACAAAAAAAATATGTTCAGGCTGAAGACAAAACATATTTAACTTCATATTTAGGGGAAAGTATAGCTGGCAGCGTGTAAATGGCTTAAAAACGTTATTCACCTAAATTCATTTCTCTACCAGATAATCTAACCAACACACCTGCTTTTCTTTCGCTTTCTCAGTAGGCCGCTAGCTAGCGTTCTCTGGATAAAAGTCCAATCAGTTTTTTACTTCGATTACTAAACTTCGCTTCATCTCAAAGAAAACAAATTGAAAATGTATAGCTAGCTACAATTGTCTGATACATTTCCAATCAGTTCTCTTTTTGACGTTGTATCATCGTACGTTTTTCTTCTTTATAACAAATATTTCTGACAACAACATAAACTTTTTTATACACCCTCGACAACAACAGTCGCTCTACAACAACAGTTTTGTTTTTTACATTTTAGATTCGAATTACATTCATATTCGAACGCGAGACAACCTCGGTCCCAGAACACAAAAATGGAAAATAAACAAAAACAAATAAGCTTTAATCTAACCTCATGATGAGTAAACCATTGTTTGAAATAACTTTTTCAGGATTACTTTGAAAAAGAGACAACCTTCTTCGCTTCGGTTTTATTTTTTCAGTTGATAAGCAAATTGCTTCCGTTAGATACGCGCGCACATGGTAAACCGGGGGTAAAATTAAATTATTCTATCTATAACCACCAACGGGGCTTTTAAAACAAAAAAACATATAAAAACATTTAAGAATAAAATAAAAATTAGTTTTAATAAAATAAAAGAAAAAGAGTTTTATTTTTTAAAGTAATAAGAAAAGGGAATTAAATGTTTAAATAGTAACCCCCTGATTTGCGTTTTTTTAACTTGGTAAATTTTAGCGTAACGCCACGTCGTAAGAAAGTGACCCGTACTTTGCGCGTCGTGGACTCACATGGTCACTCACACAAGCGTATTATTATATAGACTAGTCTATAAACCAATGGAGAAATCCACTTAGGCAAAAGGTCAATAAAAAGAAAGTTGTTTTAGATGTTTTGCTGACGTCAGCAGTGCAGTGCAGATAAAAAAAATTCGCGAAATTTGTTTATTCTTTGTCTGTAATGTGTAGAGGTTGAAATGCTGGTTAAAATAATGTACAGGATCATATGTTCTCGACGAATGCCTAAGGAGATATCAGGGATTAAAAATTTTGCCGTCAAGCCTTGAAATTTTTTTTTAGAAATTTGTATACCTGTTGCCTTCATCGTATAGATCTTGAAACGCTGATCAAGAAAATGTATAGGATCATGCATCTTTGACAAATGGTTGCAGAGATATTAGAGTTTGAAGGTTTTTTGATGACGTCATCAACCCGCCCATTCCGAAACGGATTTCGGGACCCAGGTTTAGGAAAATTACCCAAATTGGTCCTAGGTGGTCCCTAGTTACCCACGCGGTGAAAAATCATTGACGTCACCACCTCGTTTCCAAGTTATTTGGCCTCAAAGTTTTAAGTGCACTGTAATGGCTTCATTAATTTAATATAGGATATTGACGTTAAAGTAGTGTTATTGACGTCGCGCCGTAACGTCATAAAATTTAACATTTGAGACATAATTTTTTCGGCGACTTCTAAGAAAAATTCCGCGACATCAAAGGAAAATGAGGACATCCACTATGACCGTCACATACACTTCGTATTATTATATAAGATACAGACTGGAAACATTTAACAACAAATCGGACGCGCAATATGGTGGCTTCACCTTTATTTACAAATCTTTTCTTTCTTTATCTTTACTCAAAGTAAATATCAATTTGTTCAGTACGCTCAATAGCATAAAATAATAAAATATGTTCGTCACCAAGACCTCACCGAAATTCCAGCAGGATTTGGAACAAGTTGATTGGTAACATAGTAAGAAATATGCCAGGTAAAAAAAATAAACAATTGATCTAGATAAGTAGGTAAAAAATTCCTATGTCACTTTGTAGAAATTAATGAGTTGAACAATCCCTGAAAATTTCAGTCAAAAGTCAAAGCGTTTTTGAGATTTTTATTGCGGCGTACAAAATTTCAGTTCTTAGAAAACCCGAAAGAAAGAAAATATTAAAAATAATACAAACAGAAATGTCGAGAGAGCGTTATCCTACACTGAGTTAAGTTAACAAAAATACTCACCAGGCCCATACAATGGTAATTCAGTTTCATTAAATTTATGAACTGCTTTGTATTTTTTGGCTCTCAATGACTGTAGATTTAATTTATTTACATGGTACTTTCAAACATTTTCGAACTCGTTTTTTTTTTTTTTTCAATGGTTCATTAAGAATACAAATTTTGTAACTCCTTGCTTCAACGTCAAGCATTTTCCCCCTTTCAATTTAAAAAGCAGCGAAAACTCCGTTCTATGACTGGAAGCCGCGTTTCTGCCACGTCCCATCACACCGGTATTACAATTTCATCACTTTTTTTTTCATTCTTTGCGTAACTTGTCTGCGGCATGATTCATAGACTGCTCCATGATTTCTAATCAGAATTTTTTGGTGTATAAAATTCTTTTTTAAAGTCACTTAAACCGACTACATTTCAGAAGAAGTAATGATGCCATTCTTTTTTTACAAGATACTGTTCATGATCCTGGTATCCGGACATTTTGTGGAGTTCATTTGGAGTTGCAGATACAATTTCTTCAATCTTGTCTAACACAGGCAAACTTTCTAATTGTTGTGAATTATGTACAGCAGAAGAAGTTGTCTGGGTATTTATAATATTTAATAATAATAATAACAATAATAATAACAATAATAATAATAATGGCTATATATTTCGACTCCAATCAAATAATACAAATTGGCTCTTCTTTCGAAATAACGTATAATATGTGTGTATGCTTAGTGTGGTAAAAACATCAAGACTAGAATAAGATATATGATAAATACATTAACGCTGTCATAAATTAAAACTTTAAACCCAAACGTACAACGTAGGAAATCGAAACCGGAAATAATTGTAGTGCTGAAATTGAAATTAGATGCTGAACTCAAAAATTATTAGCTCTGGCATAAGCAAAAAAGTCAAAACAGTGGTTTTATTTATTTACAGTTTCACTTGTCGGTGAGGCAGCACCTGTTGGCGCTTTAGTGTCATTATTTACAATATCATTACTTATTGGAGCTTCAATATTTATAGTTTTTAGTAATCTAACTCTTTTTCTCCTTTTATAACGATTATTCTTGATGCCTTTTGCACGTTTGTAGGAAGTAACAAATCTTCTTTTGATTCTTCTATGGTTTCAGTTTCCTTCATGATTTTTCAAGCTGTCTGGAAAATTTTTTGTTTTTCTTTGCTGTTCGAAATTATAGCTACTTATTACGGAAAAGCAAAGTAGATAGTCGCATGGTACAACTAACTTCAGAGAATAGACCTTTTACTGATAGTGCTACCATTTTTAAATTTATGACTTCGCAAAGCAGTATGGGAAAATCAGGGTATCTCAAATCAAAACAAACCTTGAACGAAGGTAGTCGCTTTTCATGTGTACTGTTGTTCTGTGGTTTTTATTGAAGAATAATTATCGTTATGGGAATTAATGATCGTTGTGCTGTGGGAGCATGTAACAATGCTCGTAAATATCCAGAAAAATATGTCATTAAGCCGCACATCACTGCATTTAATGGGAGTTTAGAGCTACGTTTTTACACTTGTAGAAACCCTAAGTTGTATACTAAGTGGGGGTCCGCTTGTAACAGAAAGTATTTTGTGTTTAAAAAACATCATGTGATCTGTTCAAATCATTTTGAATATGGAAAACCGACAGATGCAAGCCCTTTACCCACATTGTATTTAAAAGGTTATGGTACAGATGAAAACTCAAAAAAGAGAAAAGCACCAAAAGAAAGAGTTTTTCTTCCCAACAAAAAGTGCAAAAGAGATAAATTTGTTCCATCTTTAACTGCTTCAGATGGTGTCAAAACAGAAACCAGACAATGTAGATGAAATTGACTTTGGTGTCACACTTGATCTAACTTCTCCTAAAAATGCCTCTTTTTTAATGTCACCAACCAGTTCATCAACAGATCTTTCATTATAATCACCAGCTAGTGGGACAACTCTGTTATCACCCACTTGCTCAACCTCTTCAATGTCTGCTTTAGAATTAGATATTCCAATGTTATCACCAACTAGTAATACCAATATTTTATCGCCTACGTTGTCCACTGCATCCACAACTTCCAGCAAATTGTCATTGAATACAATTAATAAAAGAATGTCATGGGATTGCATCCAGAGTAATAAAAAAATTATAAAATTGTACACGGGATGTCCATCATCAAACGTTTTTTCGATTTATTGTTGAGCATGTTCGGCCGAAACATTTAAAGCTCCAATATTACAAAGGTGACAATTCTGTAAAAACTAAACAGTATCAGTATAGTCCAGCCAAATTGTTTTGTCAGAGAAAACCTGGTCCAAGCCGTTCTCTAAGCTTAGAGGATGAAATATTAATGACGTTGATGAGGATAAGACTTGATGCGCCTGTTGCTGACTTAGCTTTCAGATTTGGAATATCGACTGGACATGCCTCCAACATTATTACAACATTCATCATTTTTTCTTAGTTTTGAACTTGAACAACTAATATATTGGCCAACACCTGATGAAACACTGGCATATAAGCACCATCATTTTTCTGGTACTTTCAACAAATGTGAAGGTATTGGTGACTGCACTGAACAATATGTAGAACATTCAAAAAATGTTGCAGCACAATACCAAACATACAGCACCTAAAGCCGAAACACGCTAAAAAAACTTATATTTTGTACAAAATGGGGGTCAATCTCTTACGTATCTCCTGCCTATGCTGGATCTAGCACAGATCGTTTTATTACTGAAGATACAAATGTTGCTTCAAAATTTCATCCTGGTTTTATGGTTCTGTTTGATAAAGGTTTCAATGTTCAAGATCTGTTTTTGCCCCACCAAGTAACATGTGTTCTACCTCCTTTTGTTCGCCAAAAAAGAAAAATTTACAAAGATCAGAAGTTTATCATGGTAAAAGAGTAGCACGCGGAAGAATACACATTGAAAGGGTTAATGGACGGTTGAAAGAATTCCGATTATTGGAAAACATATTACCAATATCAATGATCGATATGTGTGATCACATTTGGATAATTGCTGCAGCTATTGTTAATATGCAACCCCCATTAGTAAAGTAGTTCTGGCCCCAATTGATTGCAGTGACATAAGGCTTCGTGACATATTATCAACAAAAGGCTTTTTTTAAAGCCACAAATTTATAAAAAAAATGTTAATTTTGATCATGTTTTTTACAAGCATATATATACATACTAGCCGAGGACCCGGCGTCGCACGCCGGGGTAAGCCACAAGTAAATGTGTTACCCAGCATTTAAAAATCCGGTGGCGCAATTAATAAGAACCGTAAACTGTGCGACACATTAAGGTGGAGCACTCTAGTACAGTTATACATGTCGGTCAAAGTTCAAAAGTGAATGTTACTCCGGGCAGCGCGCTTAGTACAGGTAAACAATGTCGCGCATTCATGTAGGTGCAATACCTTTTTCAAAAAAAAACTTTATCACAACTTTGGTTTAATATAAACACAGAAAACAGACTGTCGTTAACGCTGGACTAAGCGCTTAGTTGCACGTGTTAACGCTTAATACCCTTTTAGCAGAGTTTATAACCCGTAGTTACCCCATCATAGCAAAAAAAATTAGTCAATATTATTTTATTTTGCAGAATAAGTTGCGGTAAACGTTAACAAATTAACCATGACACAGGATACACTCTGTTGAAACGCAGAGTTAAGCCACAAGTGACTGTGTTATCCGGCGTTGAACACCAGAATGAGTGATTAATAAGAACCGTCAACTGTGCCACACATTCAGGTAAAGCGCTTCGGTACAGGTATATAGTATGTAGTAAATTGAGTAAAGTGCACATAATTCATGGTGTTTCCGGTGTAATAATTTTTTCAAAAATTCCACATTTTAAGCTGAAATAAAAACACAGATTGCAACTCGTTGTCACCCCGTCATAGCATAAACAGCTGGCCAACCTTTTTTATTTTTCGGAGAATGTTCCCGGTGAAAGTCCAAAAGAAATGTTTCTCCCAGCTGAGTGCTTAGTACAGGTAAACAATGTGACATATCCATATAGGTGTAATAGCCGTTTCCGAAAAAAACGTTATTGCAACTTCGGTTAAACAGAAACACAGGAAACAGCCCTTGTTAACACTGGACTAAGCGCTTAGTACAGGTAAACCGTGTCGCACATGAGTATAGGCGTAACACCATTTTTAAAAAAACTTTATAGGGACTTCGGTTAAAAAAAATCCAGGAAACCGCCTGTCGTATCCTGTTTAGTTAAAAAAAGTAGTCAGCAATTTTATTTTGCAGCATAAGTTTTCATAACAGTAATAAAAAGTGGTAGCTGCTTAACTGCCTGCATTTATTTTTTAGCATAAGAATTAAGAATACACCTTTACGATAATTCAATTGTACATGCGTTTCTACGGCTCTCCATCGTTTTACAATATCGGAAAAAAGGAGGTAAAAATCGTGTTTTTATGAGAGTTTGTTAGAGACGAAAGCGTGTTTTCTCCAGTTTTTTAACTTCCGTCGTATCAATTTCTTTCAAATTTTCAGGAAACGTTAATAATAATAAGATACAACTTATGTGTACTTTTCATTAAAAACAAAATGCGGCAAGAAAAGTTATCACGAAAAAACGTGTTTTCTCCCTAATAAACTCTTATAAATGTGTGATGTTTACCTCCTCCGATCGCAAAATAAGCTGCGATGGAGTGTTAGTTTTCCCGAATTATCGTAAAGGTGTATTGTGTTGCAGGCAAACGGTGCATTTGGCTACTTTCACTTTTTATCCAGAGGTAGCTAAGGAGCTAGCTAGAAATAAATAATATGGGCTAGGATAAAAAGCTGTTATACCAAACTGAATAGTAATAACTAACTAAGGGTAGCTAGCTAGCTAGGTGGCTGTAGAATGATCCTTAAAAATCTTCGTTCCTAGCCAAAAATCCTAAAAATGGTGCGTTTAAGATTTATACATGGCTAAAAAACGTGACACTATATTTATCTGAACATTTAACAACATATTGAAAACAATATTACAAAATAAAAAGCTTTTAGAAGACAAAAAAGGACAAACAGACCTTCAAACCCAGCACTGGCCACGACCACTTTGAAAACCAAAATGGCCTTCGTCATCATGTTCCTTCGTTTGGCATCGCCAAGCCGCGAAAATCTTGGGTTGGTGTTTCAAAGAATTAGGCGTTTTGATTGGTATACTACGTGCGAGCGGTCAAAACAAAGTAATAAAACTGTCAGTAAAACTGTCCTATTTGTTTTCTGTGGCTCCCGAGCGGAATTGGCGATTGAGATCACGGGGGTAATTATTATTAAAAATGACGTATTTAAATAATGCGTTCGTTTCAATTACCTAATTTATTTATTTAATTAAGGTTAGTAAATTAAAATGATTAAATTTTTTAAGGAAATAAATTAATTTTTTTAATATATTTTAATCAGTAATAAGATTTTCGATTAAACAACCCCCTGGTTTTTAAAAATCGCGGAAAGATCAAAAGGGATATCGGTACCCATTTTGCGTGACAGACAGACGCACACGGGTATTATAATATAGACTAGCCGGGAAACCCGGCGTCGAAACGCAGGGGTAAGCCAAAAGTAACTGTTGTTGAACGCCCTAAGAAGCGCTTAATAAGAACTGCAAACTGTGTGACAGAGTCAGGTGGAGCGCTTTTGTACAGGTATGCAGTAAGTGGTAAATCAAGTGAAGCGCATACACCATTGTGGTGTTCCGACTGTAACATATTTTTTTTTAAATAAATTTCCCGCAAAAAAAGCTAAAATAAAAAAAGCTAAAATAAAAACAGAGTTTACAAACCATTGTTACTCCGTCATAGCAAAAACAATCAGGCAATATTATTTTGTTTTGCGGAATAAGTTTTCGTGAAAGTTCCAAACTTAATCATGGCAGCGGGCCAAGGGCGCATAAATAGCCTTTTCAAAAAAACTTTACTGCAACTTCGGTTTAAGTTAAAACACAGGAAAAATCCTGTCGTTACCCCATCCAGCTAAAAAAACTGCATCATTGGTGCGCTCCAGCACAGGTATGCAGAATATGTCGTGAATCGAGTAAAGCTCACACAACATTATAGTGTTTCGGTTGTAATGTATTTTGGAAAATATAACTTTACTGCAACTTTAGCCAAAATAAAAGCACAGTTTACAACCCGTGTTGTTACCCCGTAATAGCAAAAACAATTGGTCAATATTCTTTTATTTTGCGGAAAAAGTTTCAGTAAACAGTAACAAATTAATCGTGACAGTGGACTTAGCGCTTAGTACAGGTAAACCGTGTTGCACATGAGTATAGCTGTAACACAATTTTTATAAAAACTTATCGCAACTTCGGTTAAAAAAAATTCAGGAAACCGCCTGTCGTTATCATTTCAGTTAAAAAAATCTGTGTCAATTTTATTTTGCAGCACAAGTTTTCATAGCAGTAAAAAATTGGTACCGTTGTTACCCCGTCATAGCAAAAGCAATTAGTCAATATTATTTTGTTTTGCGGAATAAGTTTTCGTGAAAGTTCCAAACTTAATCATGGCAGCGGGCCAAGGGCGCATAAATAGCCTTTTCAAAAAAACTTTACTGCAACTTCGGTTTAAGTTAAAACACAGGAAAAATCCTGTCGTTACCCCATCCAGCTAAAAAAACTGCATAATTGGTGCGCTCCAGCACAGGTATGCAGAATATGTCGTGAATCGAGTAAAGCTCACACAACATTATAGTGTTTCGGTTGTAATGTATTTTTTTAAATATATATATATATATAACTTTACTGCAATTTTAGCCGAAATAAAAACACAGTTTACAACCTGTTGTTACCCCGTCATAACAAAAAAAATTAGTCAATATTATTTTATTTTGCGGAATAAAGTTTCAGTAAATCTTAACAAATTAATCATGACACCAGACTGAGCACTTAGTACAGGTAAATGTCGTCACACATGCATTATAGCCATAATAGCCTTTTACAAAAAAAACTTATCGCAACTTCAATTTAAATAAAAAACCCTTAAAACACCCTGTTGTGAACACCGGGTTGAACGTTTATTGCAGGTAAAAAAATTTTTATCACAACGGATGAAATAAAAACACAGGAAACAGCCCGTCATTAACACCAGGCTGAGCACTTAACAGGTAAATCGTGTCATACATGAGTAATAGGCGTAATAAAATTTTTCCAAAGATATTTGATCACAACGTTTTCAATAAAAACAGAGGAAACAGCCCGTCGGTAACACCAGACTGGGCGCTTAACAGGTGAATCGTGTCATACATGAGCATAGGGGCAATACCATTTTCCAAAAATCCTTATCGCTTCGGTTTTAAAAGAAATCAGTGAACAGCCTGGCGATAACCTGGTTCAGTTTAAGAAATTAGTCAGCAATTTTATTTTGCAGAATAAATTTTTAAAACAGTAATAAAAGTGGTCGCTGCTAACTGCATTTAGCATAAGAATAAAGAATTGTGTTGCAGCCAAACTGCATTTGGCTACTTTCACTTTTTAGCCAGAGGTAGCTAAAAGGAGCTAGCTAGGTATAGACCCAACTCCAACATAAAAATAAATAACAATATACCAAACTGAATAAAAACTTTAAAGGATTGGAATAAATAAAGATAGCTATAGCTAGCTGCCTCAAAATTTACGTTTTGTAGCTAGCCAAAAACTTAAAATTGGTTTGTTTAAGATTTATACGTAGCTAGAAAACGTGATGAAATATTCACCTTAACATGTGAAAACATACAGAAACTAAATATTCCTATAGGTACAAAGTATTTAGAGAGAAAAGGATCAAACGGAGACCTACAAACCTCTCAACATCACTGTTAAACCAAAAATGACCTTCGTAAGTTAAGCATGGGTCCTCCGTCGGCATGCTGAGGCCGCGAAGAACTTGGATTGGTTATTAGTGACAATCGAGCCTCGTGATTGGTTAAAACGGGTGAGCGGTAAAAACAAAGCCGTAAAAAACGGGGTCTGCCGGGGATCCAAAATAAAGCAGCAGGGCCGCGGGGATTTTCCGTCCGCCTGCGATTGAGATCACGGGGGTTAATTATTATTATTAAATTTAGCGTATTAACCTAATGCATTTATTTTAGTCGCTTAATTTATTATTTTATTAAGGTTAATAAATTATAGTAATTAAATTAATTCAGGAAATAAATTAATTTCTGAAATTTATTTGAATCAACAATACGATTTCCAATTAAACAACCCCCTGTTTTCTAAAAACTCGCGGAAAGATCAAAGGGATATCGGTAACCCTTTTGAACAGACAGACAGACGACGGCTATTATTATAGAGACTAGCCGGGAGACCCGGCGTCGAATCGCCGGGGTAAGCCACAAGTCAAGGTGTGACCCGGCGTGGAACAGCTGTGGAACAGCTGTGGAGCGCGTGGAGCGCTTTAGTACTGGTATACAGTATGTCGTAAATCAAGTGAAGTGCATACACCATTATAGTGTTGTGACTGTAACATATTTTTCAAAAAATAACTTTCCCGCAACGATAGCTGAAATAAAAATAGAGTTTACAAACCGTTGTTACCCTGTCATAGCAAAAACAATCGGTCGCTATTATTTTACTTTGCGGAATAAATTTAAAAAATTAATTGTGACACTGGACTGAGCGCTTAGTACAGTTAAATGGTGTTGCACAGGCGTATAGGGAGACTCTCTTTAAATGAAAACACAAGAAACAGTCCCTTGCTAACATAGGGCTGAGCGGTTAGTCCAGGTAAACCGTGTCGCACATCCCTACAGGGGTGATTACCGAGGAAGTTTAAAAATTAATTGTCACAGTGGGCTGACCCCTTAGTTCTGGTAAACCATATCGCACATGCGCCTAGGCGTAACAGCCTTTTCCAAAAACAGTACAGGTAAAATGTGTCGCACATACCTATAAGCTTAATAGCTTTTTCCAAATTACTTCAGTTTAAATAAAAACACAGGAAACAGACCGTCGATTAACAACACGGGATAGGCACATAGCACAGGTACTCCATGTCTCATTAATAAACTTTTGACTTTTGCTAAAGTTTATATTACAGTAAAGTGGTAGCTAACTACTTAATTGCATTTAGTATGAAAAAGATTACTTAAAAATTCTGTTGCAGCCAACTGTATTTGGTTACTTTTACATTTTAGTTAGAGGTAGCTAACCCCCCAGTCACAACCAAGTAAAAATCAGATTGGCGAAGATAACACAAAAATCAGAAATGTTAGCTAACATCTACGTTGGTAGCCAGAATCTTAAAATTGGTTTTGTTTAAGATTAATATATGGCTAGAGAACGTGATAGTAAGAGGCAAATAAAACTAATACAAACCTCTAGGTGGCTGAATAAGTAGCTTAGCTAGCTAGCTAGCTAACTATAAAGTATATAGGTGAATAAACATGTAAACAAATAGAAAAAATACCCGAAAGTACTTTTAAAAGAAACTGCAATCTTGTTAGAATACAAATAAAAGTATCAGAAAGAAAAAATAAAGCAAACAGTTAAGAAACTTTTCTTTCTCCAGCATGAGTTGGTTCAATCTGCTTGCCAAATTTCGGACCGATAACGTAAAAATCGTTGCTAAGAAATATAAAGAGCTTTAGTTTCTGATTGGTCATTTATATAAAACTCCGCTCCTGATTGGACCTTTATTTTAGCGGCAATTGTCCATGTGCCGGTGGGGGCCCGACGGGTTTCTCGTCCCTGCGCTAGCGGGCTAGTATTTCGTGCGTGGTTAACACAAGTCGCTTTTGACGCACGAACAGACAGACGGAATACGGCTATTATTAAAGAGACTAGCCGGGAAACCCGGCGTCGAAACGCCGGGGTAAGCCAAACGTCAAGGTGTGATCCGGCGTTGAATACTCTTAGGAGCGCTTAATAAGAGCCTAAACTGTGCCACACGATCAGGTGGAACGCTTTAGTACAGGTATACAGTATGTCGTAAATCAAGTAAAGCGCATGCACCATTATGGTGTTGCGACTGTAACATAATTTTCAAAAAAATAACTTTAACGCAACAATAGCTGAAATAAAAACAGAGTTTACAAAGCGTTGTTACTCCGTTATAGCAAAAACAATCAAACAATATTATTTTATTTTGCGGAATAAGTTTTTGTAAAAGTTAAAAAATTAATCGTGACACCAAGCTGAGCGCTTAGTACAGTTAAACGGTGCTGCACAGACGTATAGGGATAATACCCTTTTGAAAAAAACTTTCTCGCAGACTCTGTTTAAATTAAAACACAAGAAAAAGTCCATTGCTAACACAGGGCTGAGGAGTTAGTTCAGGTAAACAGTGTTGCCCATCCGTACAGGCGTGATACTCGGGAAAGTTTAAAAATTAGTACAGGTTTTACAAAAAACAGTCTGTGGTTAAAACTGGGCTAACCGCTTAGTACAGTTAAACAGAGTTGAACAGGCGTATAGAAGTACCCTTTTCCAAAAAAACTTCATCGCAACTTCGGTTTAAATGAAAACACAGGGAACAGCCTGTCGTTACCCGTCCAGCTAAAACAATTGCTCAGCCATTTAATTTGCAGAAAAAGTTTCAGGAAAACAATAACAGATGCTAGCTACCTAGCTAACTGCATTTAGCATAAGAATTATCGCTTAAGAATATTGTTGTGGCCAAACTGCATTTTTATCTTTATGCTCTCACTCTTTAGCCAAGGATAGGAGCTAGCTAAATGGCTACACTATCAACATAAAAATAAATGTTGGTTAGGATAAAAAGCTCTTATACCATACAGATTAGTAATAAGTAAGGCTCTAGCTAGCTAGCCTTCAAAATCTTCGTTCCTAGCCAAAAATCCTAAAAATGGTGCGTTCAAGATTTGTACATGGCTAAAAAACGTGACAATATATTTATCTTAGCATGTAAAAACATACAGAAAACAAATATTTCCAAAGTAAAAAGCTTTTAGAACACAAAAAGGTGAAACAGATCAACAACAAACCTAACACTACTGACCACGACCACTTTCAAACCAAAATGGCCTTCGTCGTCATGTTTGTTCGTTGGCATGTCCAGGCCGCGAAAATCTTGGATTGGTTTTTCAAAGAATCAGGCGTTTTAATTGGTACATACGTGCGAGCGGTCAAAACAAAGTAAGTTAAACTGTCAGTAAAACTGTCCTATTTGTTTTTTGTGGCTCATGAGCGGAATCGGCGATTGACATCACGGGGGCAATTATTATTAAAAATGGCGTATTAAAACTATGCATTCATTTTAATCACTTATTTTATTTTTTTAATTAAAGGTTAATAAATTGAAGTAATTAAATTATTTAAGGAAATAAATTGATTTCTGGAATTTATTTTAGTTAATAATAAGATTTACGATTAAACAACCCCCTGTTTTCTAAAAAGTCGCGGAAAGATCAAAGGAATATCGGTAACCCTTTTGAACAGACAGACAGACGACGGCTATTATTATAGAGACTAGCCGGGAAACCCGGGGTCGAAACGCAGGGGTAAGCCAAAAGTAACTGTTGTTGAACGCCCTAAGAAGCGCTTAATAAGAACTGCAAACTGTGTGACAGAGTCAGGTGGAGCGCTTTTGTACAGGTATGCAGTAAGTGGTAAATCAAGTGAAGCGCATACACCATTGTGGTGTTCCGACTGTAACATATTTTTTTTTAAATAAATTTCCCGCAAAAAAAGCTAAAATAAAAAAAGCTAAAATAAAAACAGAGTTTACAAACCATTGTTACTCCGTCATAGCAAAAACAATCAGGCAATATTATTTTGTTTTGCGGAATAAGTTTTCGTGAAAGTTCCAAACTTAATCATGGCAGCGGGCCAAGGGCGCATAAATAGCCTTTTCAAAAAAACTTTACTGCAACTTCGGTTTAAGTTAAAACACAGGAAAAATCCTGTCGTTACCCCATCCAGCTAAAAAAACTGCATAATTGGTGCGCTCCAGCACAGGTATGCAGAATATGTCGTGAATCGAGTAAAGCTCACACAACATTATAGTGTTTCGGTTGTAATGTATTTTTTTAAATATATATATATATATAACTTTACTGCAATTTTAGCCGAAATAAAAACACAGTTTACAAACCTGTTGTTACCCCGTCATAACAAAAAAAATTAGTCAATATTATTTTATTTTGCGGAATAAAGTTTCAGTAAATCTTAACAAATTAATCATGACACCAGACTGAGCACTTAGTACAGGTAAATGTCGTCACACATGCATTATAGCCATAATAGCCTTTTACAAAAAAAACTTATCGCAACTTCAATTTAAATAAAAAACCCTTAAAACACCCTGTTGTGAACACCGGGTTGAACGTTTATTGCAGGTAAAAAAATTTTTATCACAACGGATGAAATAAAAACACAGGAAACAGCCCGTCATTAACACCAGGCTGAGCACTTAACAGGTAAATCGTGTCATACATGAGTAATAGGCGTAATAAAATTTTCCAAAGATATTTGATCACAACGTTTTCAATAAAAACAGAGGAAACAGCCCGTCGGTAACACCAGACTGGGCGCTTAACAGGTGAATCGTGTCATACATGAGCATAGGGGCAATACCATTTTCCAAAAATCCTTATCGCTTCGGTTTTAAAAGAAATCAGTGAACAGCCTGGCGATAACCTGGTTCAGTTTAAGAAATTAGTCAGCAATTTTATTTTGCAGAATAAATTTTTAAAAACAGTAATAAAAGTGGTCGCTGCTAACTGCATTTAGCATAAGAATAAAGAATTGTGTTGCAGCCAAACTGCATTTGGCTACTTTCACTTTTTAGCCAGAGGTAGCTAAAAGGAGCTAGCTAGGTATAGACCCAACTCCAACATAAAAATAAATAACAATATACCAAACTGAATAAAAACTTTAAAGGATTGGAATAAATAAAGATAGCTATAGCTAGCTGCCTCAAAATTTACGTTTTGTAGCTAGCCAAAAACTTAAAATTGGTTTGTTTAAGATTTATACGTAGCTAGAAAACGTGATGAAATATTCACCTTAACATGTGAAAACATACAGAAACTAAATATTCCTATAGGTACAAAGTATTTAGAGAGAAAAGGATCAAACGGAGACCTACAAACCTCTCAACATCACTGTTAAACCAAAAATGACCTTCGTAAGTTAAGCATGGGTCCTCCGTCGGCATGCTGAGGCCGCGAAGAACTTGGATTGGTTATTAGTGACAATCGAGCCTCGTGATTGGTTAAAACGGGTGAGCGGTAAAAACAAAGCCGTAAAAAACGGGGTCTGCCGGGGATCCAAAATAAAGCAGCAGGGCCGCGGGGATTTTCCGTCCGCCTGCGATTGAGATCACGGGGGTTAATTATTATTATTAAATTTAGCGTATTAACCTAATGCATTTATTTTAGTCGCTTAATTTATTATTTTATTAAGGTTAATAAATTATAGTAATTAAATTAATTCAGGAAATAAATTAATTTCTGAAATTTATTTGAATCAACAATACGATTTCCAATTAAACAACCCCCTGTTTTCTAAAAACTCGCGGAAAGATCAAAGGGATATCGGTAACCCTTTTGAACAGACAGACAGACGACGGCTATTATTATAGAGATAGCCGGGAAACCCGGCGTCGAAACGCCGGGGTAAGCCACAAGTCAAGGTGTGACCCGGCGTTGAACACTCTGTTGAGCGCTTAATAAGAGCCGTAAACTGTGTCACACGATCAGGTGGAGCGCTTTAGTACAGGTATACAGTATGCCGTAAATCAAGTGAAGCGCATACACCATTATAGTTTTTGCGACTGCAACATATTTTTCAAAAAACAACTTTCCTGCAATGATAGGTGAAATAAAAACAGAGTTTACAAACCGTTGTTACCCGTCATAGCAAAAACAACCGGTCACTATTATTTTATTTTGCGGAATAACTGTGAAAGTTAAAAAATTAATTGTGACACCAGGCTTAACGCTAAGTACACTTACAGAGTCTCACATGCGGGTAGGGATAAAACCCTTTTGAAAAACACTTCATTGCAGCCTATGTTTAAATAAAAACACAAGAAACAGTCCATTGTTAACACATGACTGAGCGGTTAGTACAGTTAAACAGAGTTGAACGGGCATATAGGCATAATACCATTTTCCAAAAAGAATTTATCGCAACTTCGGTTTAAATAAAAAACACACAAAACAGCCTATTTACACCATGTTGAACGTTTATTGCAGGTAAACCGTGTCACACATGAGTAACAGGCATAATACTATTTTCCAAAAAAAACTTTACCGCAACGGCTTAAATAAAAACACAGGAAACAGCCCGTCATTAGAACCAGGCTGAGCACTTAACAGGTTAAATCATGTCATACATGAGTATTAGGCATAATAACATTTTCCAAAGAAACTTTATCACAACGGTTCAAATAAAAACACAGGAAACAGCCTGTTGTTAACACCAGGCTGAGCGCTTAACAGGTGAATCGTGTCATACATGAGCATAGGGGTAATAACATTTTCCAAAAATCCTTATTAATTTAGTTTTAAAAAAAAATCAGTGAACAGCCTGGCGTTAACCCGGTTCAGTTTGCAGAATAAATTTTCATAACAGTAATAAAAGCTGTAGCCACCTGACTGTATTTAGCACAATTATTATTTTTGTTGATAGCCAAACTGTATTTGGCTACTGTCACTTTTAGTTAGAGGTAGCCACAACACCAATTACGAATGAATAATAGTATACCAAACTGAATAAAAACGTCAAAAGAACAGGAATAAGTAAAGCTAAGTTAGCTAGCTGATTCAAAATCTACGTTCCTTGCCAAACTCTTAAAATTGATGATTTAAGATTTGTATGTGGGCAAAAAAACCCGTAAATATATGTGCCTTAACATGTGAAAACAGAAAGAAAAGAAATACTACAAAAGTAAAAAGCTTATAGAAGACAAAAAGGTCAAACAGATCTGCAAACTTGACACCATCACTTCCCATCTGAAATGGCCTCCGTAGCATGTTGTTTATCCGGTTCTGGCGCGATTCCGAAATTATTCCGAAATTAAGCGGCGTCTAGCCGAAAAACGCAGGTCCGTAAAAATCGGGCCCCGCGCTATTTTTCCGAAAAAAGCTGTGCGCAAATGAACACACATAATACGGCTATTATTAAAGAGACTAGTAGATTAGGCACGTGGAAAAATCCACTTAGGCAGAAAAACAATTGAAAAGTTCTGTCATTTGAATTTTGATGACATCAGCAAATGTTTCAGTATATTGAATACTGCCTTTTACCAAAAAAAATAATCTGAAAATGCATAAAAAGAAAGTAAGTCATAATTTAACAAAAACGTTCTTAAAATCTAACACAAAATATCAAATGTCAAATCGCATGAAATCCTCCCAACAAAACTTCAGACAAAATATAAAAAAAAAAACGTCGTGCAAGGTGTAAAATCTAGTTGGTAGAAAGTGACAACATTGACAGTCACAACCCAGACAGTTACGACAACAATAATAATAATGTCAGAAATAACACATCTCAAATATGTATACATCTTATTATGTGATTATGTTGAAAACTTTCAATATTTGTCGAAAAGAAAGGCTGCAACAGTAAGCACAGATCTATGAAAATAAGTTGTTTACGCATTTTGAACATTGTCTTTTCCCTAAATGCTTATACTACAACAATACAACCTGAACAATATCAAAAAGCCAAACTTAAACAAACACAAAACACTAAAGAACAAAATGTTAAACTTTGAAAAATTATTTATTCGGTTGCATACCATCCTCTCCCGCAAAAATATGCACAAAATGTAAAAATTAATTGGTTAAAAAAACAATTTTTTTGTCTAATGATCCATACTGACTTTACCAAACATTTTAAACTGAAATGTCGAAAAAGCAATGAGCAAGGAGTAAATTTCAAATCAACAAAAATTATTATTTTGAAAACATTGAAAAGTTTACAATAAATGTAGAACACAAAGGTTTCTGAGGAGCAAATCAAAATATGAACAAAAATCAGTTCAATTGGCATGTTCTATATTGTCTTCACCCATAAAATCTTCCACAAAAAGGATATGAAACCCATGAAATTCAACTCAAAAAAAGCAGTCATTTCAGTGCAACTTGGAAAGTGTAGAATATCAAATTATTTTTTTAGTATATATACTTGCATACGGTCCTCCCTCACAACAGTTAAACAGTTTCAGTCTGAACATTCAGTAATTTTTTATCATCACCAAATATTTATTCCTGCAATATTTTGTGAAGTTCTTAATAAAAACAAAAACGTGAAACCGTGGACTTTCTTCCAGCAAAACTGGCATTACTTACAGTTAGTTTAAAGTTTAAAAAAAGTTTATAACACAAAATATAAAAAAAATCAACTTACACAACAGCTCACAGTCTAATTGTACAAAAATGTGCTCTTTTTCCACAAAAGTTTACACAGAATTTAAAAAACAGCAGTTTGCAACACAAACAATATAAACGGCAACCATACTATTCTCTGCTGAGAAATTTTAACCACAAATGTCAAAAACCCAGGTAAATTTCACCAATTTTTTTTTAAAAAACTGCGATTTGGAACACATCAAATTTAAATAGAGAAGGATCAATCATTTCGTTATGTTGTACAGAGTCCTCACCAGTAAGAATTTATACAAAATATAGAAAACGCAGCTTGCAATGTGTAAAATCTAATTCTTCTGTGTATGGTCCTTCCTCACAAAATAACATAAATATATAAAAAAAAGTTTCAGTTATAACATCTAAAACAACAAAAATCAGTTCTATCAGTATATGTCATGCCATTGTCTTACACAAAATGTCCACCTTAAAGTTTCACAAGGCACAACCTGTAAATTAAAAACAACTAAGATCAGGTATTTTGGTCTATTTCATACCATCCTGTCCCAAAGAATTTATATAAAATGTGAAAATTGAGTGGTAAAACAGAAATTTGCAAAATTCCAATTTTTTTATATGCATATTGTATATGCCTTCTGCAACAATAATTTAATCCAAAATGTCAAAAAGAAGAAAACAATAGCTTACAAAGAGTATAAAACCAAAATCAACAAAGTAGCTAACTCTTTTGGTGTATATATATATTGAATATGGCCATATGCACAAAAGTTTACACTAAATGTAAAAAACGGTTGTGTTTAGTAATTCTACGTCAACAAACGTCAGTTCTTTTAGCATGCTGATTTATGTCTTTGCCCACAAACTCTTACATGAATATGTCAAAACCATAAATTGGAAGAAATTAAATTTACATTTTAAAAATAAGTATTTCTGTACTTTATTTTTAGAAATCTTTGCAGGAAAAGAACTTCGCAAGTCAAAAAAAGAATCAGGAAAATGTTTAAAATTTTCAGGGTTAATAACGTTTGATGGATTTTGTGGGAATTTTACATTTTGTATACATAATGTCAGTTGAATTTCTCATTTTAATATAAAAACTGGAATGGCTTGCAAGGTGTAAAGTAAAATTCTACAAAATTAATTCTTTCGGTATATTGTATGATATTAACACATAACATTTCAAAAAACACACAACAGTTTGTATATATTATATACATTATGTATATATATAAATGAAAAGTTACCCTAGCCTTTCATGTACATTTTTTACATTTAGGGTAAAAAATGTGAATCCTTCCGCTGCCTTTCCCAAAAAAATAAAAAAATAAAATAAATAATCACCAACCCATGTAAATACTGCAACAAAATCAAAAAATGTGAAAAAGCTACGTAAAGTTTCCCCATAATGTCAAAAACCTCTGTCAAATAAGAATTATATAAAAGAAAAACACATTTTTTTTGGTGTTGTACTCCCTCAAAAAAGTTGAAACTTTTCAAATTGTCATAAACAAAAACATTTTAGTCAGAACATCTAGAACAACAAAAATCACTACACTTAAGGTAACAGAATTACTACATTTTAAATAAAAATAGTTTCGTCATATGGCATGTAACCGATGTATATATAAGTTTAGTTACACAAAATGTGAAAAATACATTATTTGCATACACAAAATGTGAAAAGCTTAAAATGTCAAGTGAAATAAGTTACAGCCACATTCTTAGCAAAGACCACTAAGATAACTACGGTAGCTCTTACATGTAAAAAGCAACATAAAACTCAGAAGTTAGCTAGGTACTTGGAATGTTAAGTTTGAAGCTAACATAAGCTAGCTACAGCAGCTAATAGCTGGTCAGTTGAATATAAACTGGAGACTTAGCTAGGTATAAAGAACATGGCTACATATTTATAAATTCCGAGCTAGCTAGCTATTAGGTTGTTGTTGGTGTGGTTGGCTTTATGATGCTAGCTAACAAACATGTCTCGCATCAATAATATCATTAAAACTAAAAAAAAACATAAACAAACCTTTGAAACCTTGCTATACTTCATTTACATACCATGCCTTTTTTCAAATGTTTTTGTAGATTTATTTTGAAGGCAAGAGAAGACAAATGCTTAAAAAGGACAGCCATCTTTTTTGCAAACACAATTTCCGTTACTTTGTGCTAGAACTTCATTTAACAAACCACACAAAACTCGCAGCTTTTCACGACAAAGAAGACATATATTTTACGGCAACATCAAAGATTTTTTTCGGCAACATCAAAGGAAAATGAACTCATCCACTTTGCCTGTTACGGACAGACACAGTCTCTGTATTATTATAAGAGATGTTTACAGTAGGTAACCTTCGCCGAAACTACATAAGATACCCTGATTTTCCCATACTGCATTGCGCAGTCATAAATTTAAAAATGGTAGCACTATCACTAAAAAGGTCTACCTTGAATATCTTGAAATCCAAAAAGCGATAGTTTTTCCATAGAAAAGCCCTATTTCTTTTTTTTTTAAAAACTAAAAATTTCTGAGGGGTCTCCCCCCTTAATAAAACAACTTTAGAATGGCAATGACAAACGAGTCACACACTACAATACTTTTACGTCGTCAATGTGGCTGGAGTATTTTTTTAGAAATTGAGTATGTGTATCAGCATATTTCAGCAAGAAATTTTCCTCAATTCTGTCCCCAGTAACCACCGCAACGTTGCTACAACGTCGCCCTGTGACGTTGCACTGACGTCGCATGAACGTTGCGAATGAAAATCGCGACGACGTTGCACGAAACGTCATAACAACGTTGCGTTATGACGTTCGAACGACTTCAGGATAACTATAAAGTAACGTTGTAGTAACGTTGCGACAACGTCGCTGCAACGATTTTTGCTAGTTTTTTTTTCGCTGGCCGCGGGATCACGTCATAACAACGTTGCGTATGACGTTCGAACGACGTCAAAATACCTATAAAGTAACATTACAGCAACGGTGTATGCCATTACGTCATAACAACGTTGCGTATATGACGTTCGAAGAAGTTTTAAAGAGGTTTAAAGTAACGTTGTAACAACATGGTTTTTTTCAAGAAGACGAAAGCTTTTAGTAATAAAATAATTCTTAGTTGAACAATATACATTATAAATATCATTTTACATGTTATCTGCTTAAATTAAGGTTTTCAGTAATAAATATAAAACATCTACATTAAAATATTTTTTTACATACAGTTAATCTAAGAAGTCGTAATCTTTAAAACCTCTTGCGTAAACCCTTTAAGGGTTACAAAAATATTGCCTCGTTTATTCCAGTTGTTTGTATAAGGAATTACAGCGTGCATTTGTCATGATTACGATTTGTTAGATGAACATACATGTTAGCTGCATAAGGTTTCAGTAATAAATACAAATAAGAAAAAAATCTATTTAATGTCAAAAATATTGACGTGTAGGAACAACAAAAAAGAAGTAAACCAAATCAACATTTTTAGGTTGTAAGATTTGTTTTAGTGCGAAACTGAAGTTTTGCCTGGCTATATATATAAATTTGCAAATAGAAGTTAAAGTTATTCTGCACTTTTTCGCATTTCGTCCAGTCGCACCATCCCGGTCTGGGGCGTACTTCAATACGGATGCCATTTCATTTTCTATTTCAGCTGCATTTGCCGCCTGTTTATTCACCATAACACTCGCTAGAATGAAATAATGGAAGTCAATTCAAAATATATTCGAGAAAAGTACTCGTAGTCAGAAATAAAAGAACAGACAGAATTGAACAGAATTTCGTGTTTCTGAGTTAGGAATAAAAATAAACACAAAAGCAAATGTAAGATCAACAAGCATAACGATCACAAACAAAATCTAAACTAAAGCACAAGTTTGTCGAGCTGAAACAGACAAATCATAGTTCACATCTGCAATTTTTTGCCGAGGTGAAATAAATTAAATTAGGAAGGCTGATCAATATGAAAAGTTTATTTCTACAACATTCTTTTTTAAAAAGAAATCGTTTAAGCTCCTCATTTGTTCAACCTTGTTGATATTTTATCAGAACTGAGAAAAAGCGATCTTATAATATCAGTATGACCCAATAAATTTTTTTGGAATACCACAAATAACTAGTTGGGCACAGAAACAGATCATATTATATTGGCTTATAAAAATAAAAATATTTTTGTGGGTATGCTAGGTTTGTTTTTACTTGCTCTCCTTTAGAACTTTTACCTGTCAGCTAGCTATCTAGCTAGTAGCTACCTAGCTATGTATATTTAAAAAATCAACTTTTTTAGAAGACTTCCAGTCATATAATCCTACATTTGCTTAGCAAAAAAACTCATCCAGTTCATTAAAAAAACAAGTTATTATTCTAACAACCATAAAGCTAACTTTGCAGTAAAAAATTTGATACAAAATAAAAACAAATAAACACAGCACATACCAAGACAACCATCCAAAACATTTCATGTTTCAAATAAAGCTTGTGGCGAACCCTCGTTGTAAAAAGCGCGCTAGAATATATCGTGGCCGCACTTACCATGCAACATTTAGATATATATTATCTACACTACTCTAAGTCAGACTGGCCAGAATAAAAACTTGACAAACTCGTTCCCAAGGTCCCATGTTTCAGGGCCGTAGCAGCGTGGGATCAGGGGACACGGCTCCCAAAAATTGTTTGTCGATGATAATGGGGAGAAAACTTATTCCGAGAATGCGTTTTTAGGAAATCAAGGGGGTTAAGTCTCAAAATTTTGTCTGGCGTCTCAGCAACAACTAACGGGATGCATCATACTGTGCCAAAAACCTGTCCCCCTGCTACGGACCTGTGTTTCTCTCTTTGATCTCCATAAATATAATTTTTGTAAGTAATTTCCACAACCACCATACAACGTTGCAGCAACGTTAGATTTTGGTCGTGATATTACGTTGCAATCATTACCAAAAAACAACGTTGCAGCAACGTTAAGTTTTTGCTCATGATATTACGTTGCAATCGCTACCAAAAAACAACGTTGCAGCAACGTTAGGTTTTTGTCGTGATATTGCGTTGCAATCGCTACCAAAAAACAACGTTGCAGCAACGTTAGATTGAAGTTGCAACTGCGACGTTAAATTTCCGACGTTGCTGCAACGTTGTTTTTTGGTCAGGCGACGTCGCGACTTAAAAGCAACATTGCCGCAACGTTGTTGCAACGTCGCGTGTTTGCTGGGTCACTTCTCCGCCATGCAAAATTTCAGTTGCGCATATTTTCAACTGTTAGCTGCGCGAAAAGTTAATGTGCGCAGAATATTGATTTTCAGAAGGTAGACGGAAATGACGGAAACCGATCAGGGGTGAAGCAACTCCAGTTAATGCAGACGAACTTCATAACACTATCGGCTTTGTCAATAAGCGTATGTGTTTAATCAACACGTAATGAATAAAAACTCTTTGACGAAATAACTATTTGAAATTGTTTCGTTCTGCCAAAAATCAAATTTTATACCCTAATTTTATTTTTTGAGCTCTTAATAAATAGCGCAGTTAAGTAATTAGACCACATGTAACCTGTTTTGGGAAACCGAGACGCTGTATAAGGCAAGTTGCAAATTTACAGCCTTCGCCGTAACCAATGCCCCTAAAGCAGCACCTGGTCGAGTTAAAAAAAAACAAGAAAACTAATCGGTTTGAGCACACAATCCAATCTTACAAATCAACCAAAATATGGTCATGAAAATCTGTCGATGCAAGAAAAAGAACTTGTACCTGTGAAATAGACTTCATAAGGTACACAATTATTAATACACTATAATAAATAACATTTTTTCTCATTATAACTGTATGTTATATTAGAAATAAATGAGCAGCAAAAACTTTTGTTCATTTCATGCATTCTTGCATTGGGCATTTTGGCCTAAATTTTAGAAATTTGTGTGGTGAAAAGGTACACATTGTAAAATAATCAAATAGCTTATAAAACGACAGAAGTTAATTTCTAAATTTATAATTGTAAAGGTCACACCATTTCAACATCACTGCATAAGAACTACTCCAGCATTATATTTAGTTATAGGTATATACCATTTGCGTACGTTAGCACAAGAAGAAAATATAAACAACAGATCACCAGATTGAAGAAATCCAGATAAAAAAAGTTAAAAAGAAATCTACACTCAAATTGGCGAAACTTGCTTTTGAAAACAAGAGAATAGTTAAAATCAATTTCAGTGTTATAATAAAAAAAAATCTATCAATAAGGAATTTACGCTACATGGTCCTGCTTTTACAAAATTCTCCTGGTCGGATTGTCATGTGGTACAATTTATGAAGAGGTAACTGTGTGAACGGCGTGTTTTTCCTCAAATCATATTGGGTACCCTGAAAAATACGGACGGACTGTAATTGCTTTAAAAGTATCACGTGACATTTTCCGACCCTGAGAATGCCCGAGCAAGCGCCATGTATGGTTCCATTACTTCGTAATTTAGCTAAATAAATCAGCAGGATTCTCTGGTGTTATTTCAACTTCACATCATATTTCCAACTGTATCAAGAGACAATCAATACACGTCGCCACATTTTTCTTCTTGTATATAAACAAACGAAGGATTACGTAATGTTTTTTTTGTAAAAATCCAGTGAAATGCACATCGCTCATGGATATCAAAGGGATGCCGAAACAATAGCAATTTGAATAGAATTTTAATGCGCACCAAGATGAGTTCAATGAAAAATGTTCATGAAAATCTGTCGATGCAAGAAAAAGAACTTGTACCTGTGAAATAGACTTCATAAGGTACACAATTATTAATACACTATAATAAATAACATTTTTTCTCATTATAACTGTATGTTATATTAGAAATAAATGAGCAGCAAAAACTTTTGTTCATTTCATGCATTCTTGCATTGGGCATTTTGGCCTAAATTTTAGAAATTTGTGTGGTGAAAAGGTACACATTGTAAAATAATCAAATAGCTTATAAAACGACAGAAGTTAATTTCTAAATTTATAATTGTAAAGGTCACACCATTTCAACATCACTGCATAAGAACTACTCCAGCATTATATTTAGTTATAGGTATATACCATTTGCGTACGTTAGCACAAGAAGAAAATATAAACAACAGATCACCAGATTGAAGAAATCCAGATAAAAAAAGTTAAAAAGAAATCTACACTCAAATTGGCGAAACTTGCTTTTGAAAACAAGAGAATAGTTAAAATCAATTTCAGTGTTATAATAAAAAAAAATCTATCAATAAGGAATTTACGCTACATGGTCCTGCTTTTACAAAATTCTCCTGGTCGGATTGTCATGTGGTACAATTTATGAAGAGGTAACTGTGTGAACGGCGTGTTTTTCCTCAAATCATATTGGGTACCCTGAAAAATACGGACGGACTGTAATTGCTTTAAAAGTATCACGTGACATTTTCCGACCCTGAGAATGCCCGAGCAAGCGCCATGTATGGTTCCATTACTTCGTAATTTAGCTAAATAAATCAGCAGGATTCTCTGGTGTTATTTCAACTTCACATCATATTTCCAACTGTATCAAGAGACAATCAATACACGTCGCCACATTTTTCTTCTTGTATATAAACAAACGAAGGATTACGTAATGTTTTTTTTGTAAAAATCCAGTGAAATGCACATCGCTCATGGATATCAAAGGGATGCCGAAACAATAGCAATTTGAATAGAATTTTAATGCGCACCAAGATGAGTTCAATCTCCGTCTCTATTTCTACCTCTATGATTAAAACAAGGTTTTGTAAACATTCTTGGTACAAGGAATGTAATACATTTTATTCAACATATAACAGATTTAATTGTGGAAACCAAAAAACACAAACCTGACCAGAAGCTATAAAGCAGCTAGCTAGCTAATAAACTCTTAGGAAAAAATATTGGAGTCTGGGAAAATAATTTTTAAAATTTTTGCCATGCGACGACGACAGCAACAAGAATGTCGATGGAGGATCTGGGACTTTATTGTAATGTTGCTCACACACACCTATTTCATATGCAGTAAGGAAACTGCTAACTAAGCAGGTGCTGCTAATTAAACGATTCTCTAATTTAAGCAATATTTAGGCTATATATAACATTTTTTTAAGATCCCAGTTCATCCAATTTTGATACGCAAGCACTAATCTATCATTTTACCTTCGTAAATATAAGGCTAGGCTCTGTAGTAGCCATATACACAATTTATAAAAGGGATGGGAGAGGTTGGTTCTTTTACACTTATTTAAGCGATTTTCTGTAGGTGATTCGAGCCACGTATGCTTTAAAAATGGTGGAAAACAAAAATGATGGATTCCATGATTTTGAATTTGTTAGCTTAATTAGGCATTCATCATCCAAATTAGGCTAGATTATTCTGCTAATTAGGAGCAGTATGCCAATTAGCAGTGTTCGCTTAGTTAGTTTTCTCCTGATATCAGTGGTTTCAACTAAACAGACACTCTGCATATGTGTCCTGTGTTTGCAGGTCAAGCACTGATTTTTTTTTCTTTGCGTTAACTTTTACATTATAGCTAGCTATAGCTGGTTAACTCAGAAAGTCAACAACATCTAGCTAGCTAGCCTATAGACGAGTTTCATCGTGACGCGTGTTGTTTATAATCCCCAGACCTCTATCTTATGCAAATCGACAGGCAAAATAATGCAGGCGGTAAGTCGTGGACCAGTCCAGTCCAGTCCATTCCAAACTTTATTTTCAGTTAGAGGCGTCCTTTGATCTTGAAATTAGAATATAGTTTGCATGTAGTTCAGATTTAGATCATCATATATCAGTGAAACGATGCTAGTAGCCACAGTACAAAAGTTTTTAACCATAATTTGACTTTCTTCACCTGAGGTCTGCATTTTTTTGCCTGTTCGATTTTTCTGATTTTTTCGCGCATTTGCAAGAATCCCGTAAAAACGTAAACATTGAAAGTCATCTATGGATAGCTAGCTAGCTAGCTACAGCAGAGCTAGGCTAGCTAGTAGATATAGTTCACAAACACTAGCTAGCTACTAATGAAAAAATACAAAAACATTTCACTTGTTTAACAAAATGTATGCCAACAATATTTATTTGCTAACTAGCTCTACGGAAAAAATAAAAATACAGTATATTCTCACCTCACCGGTCTTGTCTTTTCGACTTTCTTCAAGTTTTTTGTCGAATTTTGAACAAAACCTGGCCTGGAAAGTTAGATCAGGGAAAAAAAATTATGCCAAGAACTTCACGTATGAACGCATCAGAGCTGGTTTCGCGTTATAAATGGACTACACGAGTTAGAGATTTGGACATATGTCTTAAACAAATTTCTTATCGCGTCCGTGAGCGGAATTATAACAAGTTTTAAAAAATTCACAGTGCAAAACTACAATTCTCAATAAATTAATAAAACAGAAATGTTACAAACAACAACAAAAGGATTTTCCTATTACTTTGTCCATCTGTCCATTATCTTTTTGGGGAGAAAGTCGCGCATGAATATTTACGCACAAAATGTCAAAAAGTTGTCTTAAAACAGAGAAACAGTAGATTTAAAAAATAGGGAAATTCCTTTTTATATGTAAAAGCAATACGGAAAAGCAATCACTCGACAAAAATTCTCTCTGGATCTCTGGATAACCCTCTGGCATATCTTCCCATGTAGCTCCAATGCGATACTAAATATTAAAAATAAAACATGTATTTTTATTACAGTTTCTTGCTCAGTCTCATTGTCCCTTTTAAATACCCTTTACATACCCTTTGCATACTCCTTATTATTCGCAAGTGTTATGTGAACTTTGTCTTTGAGTTATCACGTTATTACCGGAATAAAGTATATATAGCTCCTTACGGCAATTGAAATATGTTTTTTAACAGTGAGAAAATACTCTGCAACTGTTGAGATCAACCTACTTAATCAATACAAAGTTGTTGGCCATACCCCAAATGTGCTTCGAAGGCAATTTAGTTGTCATATTCGCTTGCGACCGAGTTTTCCACCGAGGACATGTTTCGGAAATGTTATTTTGTAAAACGGTGTAGGACGCTGGTAAGAATAGAACTTAATCATTAAAGTACGCACCCATTTGTGAAAAGAAACTTTTTCGATCAAAAAATAAATAACTTTTCGATTGGTGGCTGAGAAAAAGTGCTACGCAGTTCATGTTTGGTACTGTCAGCCAGCTCAATTCGTCTTCTTTCATAACAACCCGCTCCTTAGAAGTTATGTCCCGTTTTATACCAGGATATTTCCGTGGGCCGTCGTTTAAGAGTTAATAACTGTTTTAAAACTCCCCGTTATCAATAAGAGTTTGCAAGTTTTATAATAATTAAGAGACACAGTAACGAAATACGTCATTAAGAAGTCTACTGAATTACTTACTGTGGGTGAAGATGTTATTCTGGCATAATCACACAATCTACTCGAGATAATATCTCTTTTTGATTTAGAATTGCCCTCTTTGTGCCCACCTTTGCGCTTGATATCTTTTTCAGGTTTATTGGTGCCCTTACTACATTTTGTCAGCAAGTCGAATTCTCTGTATTTCACGCTGGCGTTGTGAGGAGTAATTTAGCTATAAGAAAAGAGAACAAATTACAAATTTCCTATTCAAAGTACCAATCAATTTATTGGGTATCCATTAAACTATAAAAAAATATAGAATCATGCGCGCTGAAATATATCACATGGGGAAAAACGCCTATTTTGAAAAAACCATACCCAATTTTTTTCTAGGAAGCATTGTGGCGGGTGAAGAAAGTGATGGTGAGAAGAAATGGGTAGCTATTTTTAAGTATGTCCTTCTATATTTAACAAAGAGCCATTCATTTTTACAGCGTTTAGCTTTAATATTTTCTTTTACTTAAAATGTGCAAGATACTTAGTTACCAACTTTGTTGTCTCACTGCTTGTAAAGCAGGTGATTTAGGTCCTAAGCAATGGTGTAGGTCCTTCCTTTCTGTATTTTGTAAAAAAAAAATTTTTCGCAACAAATTTAAAAAATTTAAGAACAAAAAAATTCTGCTCACTATTTCAAGTTCATCTTTATACTCCCACTTCTCACATTATACTCATTGCCAGCTTTTACAGTAATGGTTCCATCTTCGCGAAATGCGTACCAGATCATCTCAATGGTCTTTCCAGGTCTAGGCTGTCATTTTGATGACAGCAGCCTGCACTCCAAGAGTAGAATCATTCTTTGTCCTTTCAAATCGAAAGGTGGCATTTGCGAAATCAATTTTTCTACCAATCTATTCAAAAACAAAATGTAATTGCAAGTTATCAAAATATCCATGAAACGAAAAACGTGTTTAAGATCCACCTGACATGCGCTGGTATGAAGGCTTTGTGGAGTATTCTTACTGTTTCTGATAGTTGAAACGTTACGTAAGCAACCTCGTTTCTAGGGATTGTTACGTCTAGCAAGCCCAAATAAACAAACATACCAACTTTGTTCCAGGGCTCTTTTTCGTTTTTTGACAAATATACTTTTTTTTCTCACCAAAACTTCGATAAGTTAAAGAGAAGTGTCATTCTCCGAGGTTGCCCTCATTCCCAGGATCTTTTTGATTTTTACTATCAAGATGAGGTTTGAAGGAAATTGGAAACGTGGTAGATTCGAGGGCTCGTTGTATCCACGAAACATTTTGGAAACCAAAAGTTAATTTTCGCGAAGTTTCCAACTTCTGTTATTTCGCGATAATTAAATTTTTCGATTTTCGCGAAAAAAGAACTTAATGAACTAGTTAAATCGAAAGGAAAAAAATAGTGTAAAAATCGTTTTTCACAAAGAAAACTAATTTTTGCGAAATTAACAAAAATTGATCCCGGCGAGAATTTATTCCCATAAATTGAGCGATTCAGCTCATCTTTGTTGCCGTTGTAATGATTGACATCTGACTCAATCGACGAATCCTATTTGAGTTGAATCATCCGCCATTTTTTAAAATTAGGCTTAATACAATAAAAATATTTTTCTGGTAATAGCAATTGGCTATCTATATTTTTCTTCAAAAAAATCTTTAACTAAAACTTTCTAAAATTCTTTTCAATCACAAAAAGGTGGAAAAATTTGCTATGACGTCATGCGCCGAATCGACGAATAGGAGACAGAAAAAAAGAAAAATAACCCTAGAGCAAGGAGGTTTAAAAAGAGAAGGAGATACATCTCAGCAGTTTCTATTGAAACCATCCGTTGCAGATTTGCAGGTTGCTGTATTGTTTTCAAATTCAGTTTTGTAAACAAAATTTTTTGAAATCTCGCGCGTAAATTATAAAAGTAACCGTTGCTCATTGTTATTTGTGCATAATTATAAATTATTTTTTCTAGCGGTAAAAACTCGTTTGTTTGTATTTTGATCGTTTAAATCAGTTTTTAAACATTTATGGTGGTACATGCAGAAAATAAGTAAAATCAGCCGAATATGAGGGAAATTATGGTAACATAAAGATAAAAAAAAAAATATTAGAAAATAAAAACGCAAAGAAATAAAAGTAAATCATTGCCCAACGAAAAACGCATAATTGGAGATAGTAACGACTGATTAATATTTTCTTTTGTTCTATGAAAGAAACAATAGTCACCGAACACCGATTCTATATCGAAAATGCAATAACTTTGAAGAAAAAAATATGTACTAATATGCAACCCCTCCTGCAGTAATATTTTTTAAAAGTTTTATCAATCTTTTAACTGACGCTGTGCTAGGAGGGAACATACAGAAACATCTACAAGATATAAAATTACAACATATCTCAGGGCAACAATTTACACAATATAAGCTCCAAATACCAGCTGAATCGTTTTGCAAGTGGGGATAATAAACTTCACCAGCATTAATTCTTATAGCTCAACAGAGCCATGTGTTTTATTTATGTTCGGTATAGCTTTTAATATGTTTTTTGAAAGTTCTGCTTTGTCGTTAAAACACTCATCTCACACTCGGCATGTAAAAATACAGCAAAAGCGACGCAACGGATGGGTTCAAAGGAGCACGTAAACAAAAGAAATTTGAATAGAATTTAAATGGACGTTGCTGAGATGTAGCTCCTTCTCTCTTTAAACCTCCTTGCCTAGGGGAACAAGTTTATGGGAAGAAGTAAATAATAAATAAATGATATACCTGTACTCCGTTCTTATCCAGTTCTACAACACGTCCTATTTTCATCCATATTTTTTCCCCTTTTCTTCCAATTTTTAACTCCCCCCCCCCCCCCCCCCCCCCTTTCGTTTTGAAAGAAAACTTAGCTTCTTCAACTCTCTCATCCACGTCATTTTCTGACACCCCTCCGGCTTCTGCATCGCAGCTACATACGTGGCAGTAAAAACAAAAAACAGGAGAACAGACTTCATTTTAAGTGAAGCTTCTTCTCAATCAACCATTTGTGTCCTGATTTGATTTCGGTGTGCAAAGTATAAGCAGATATTTTCTTCTCCATATCTTTTCATAGAATATTATTTATTCATTACTGGTTTCAGTGTGAAAAGAATATACTGAACCGATGTCCCCTCTATAGATTTATTAAGTTCAGGTGAATTAAAAATACAGGTTGCCAAGGGTACGATGAAAATAAAAATAGATTTTTATTTGACAGCGTGATTCATTTTAAAAGCAACTACTAAAAATATATATGTCGAAACTATCAATGGGGTCAGCGGTGTCTATTATGCCTTTGGAAGATGATTTATACATAGACAATTTATCTTATACTTTGAGTACTGAGGTTTGTCTAGTGGAAAATTTTGAAAATTAGGACCTCCAGAATACCGGAAAATACTTGTCAATTGTTATTTTATTGCTTTTTTTAAAAAAAACCATCGTTTTTAAAATGGCATTGGATATGGTACTCTACATGCATGTGTTTTTAATGACTTCTAGAAATTACCGACGCAGGTTAAAGTCGCTAACGTTTAATACTGCAAGCAAAGTGTCATAAGGACATTTTATTTTTGCAAAAACCACCCCACTATAATCAATTTTTAATTAACAATAGGAAAAAACAGCATCATCTTGTTCCCATAGAAACGACTGTCATGTAAATACAGTCAAATCTGCACATAGGAAACACATAAGAGGGTTGGGTCAACAAAAATTTAGAGCATGTTTTAAACCCATTTGACTTTTCCAAAACGCTTTTTTAACAAATTACGTTGCGGCAAACAGAATAGAGACATCTCCGTTATACAACACGTCCGCTATAAGTAGACGCAGGTGTCCGGTATAGACTATCTCCGCTACATACGCTATATAAATAGATGCAGGGTTCCGGTATAGACCATGTCTGCTATACAACATCGCCATACCAAACGTCCGCTATACAACATCTCTGCTGTACAACACGTCCGCTATACAACCTTCCCGTTATACAACATCCCCGTTATACAACATCTCTGCTATACAACATCTCCGCTATACAACCTTCCCGTTATACAACATGCCCGCTACACAACATCGCTATACAAAACTTCCGCTATACAACATGTCTGCTATACAACATGACTTCGCTACACAATATGTCTGCTACATAAGCAAGTTCCGCTATACAACATGTCCGCTACATTAAATGTCCGCTACATAAGCAGATGTCCGCTATATAACATTTCAGTTATAGAAAATTTTCCCTGTAATATGATAAACATGATATATTACGTCATGGTCGCGTGCAGATAAGTTATTCTATTAATAATAAACTTTATTCAGAATGTATAAGGCATAACAATTTACAATTTAGATAAATAATGCATTTTAACTTTTTTAATGTTGTTCCTTAAGCGCTTTTTTATAAATTTTCTATTTGAAGTCTGGGCCGAGTTGTAAATTTTCAAAAACATTTTTTTTTCTTCAACTAAGTCTGCAGTAAGGTGGCCCGGCTAAGTGGACTGACTCGATCAGGTAGACTGATGTTTTTTTACATGTTAGTGTAAAAGCATAATTTTATATAAATATTTTGCCAAATAGAGAGTTAATAAACAAGTCTTTCCTTTGTGGCTGTGTGGTATTTCGATATAAATATAATTCAGCATTCCTGTTCACATACAACGTAATAACAAAAAGCTACTATTTGGAAAAAATGAATGTCGCCATAAACAATTTCAGGATATTTTAGGATGAATAAATATTTTTGGGTCTAAAATTTTAGGTTATTTAGGAGATGGTTTTTTTAGGTTAAGATTTTAGAAAGTGTGGCCACCTTGACCATCAGACTTTATGATTCAAAGAAATACCACCCACATCAGATATGACCTTTAAATAAAAGCTCAGGAATAATTTGTGGAAGTTTGTTCTTCGACTTCAGTTTTAACCCACAGATAATTCCCTTTGATTGTTTTATGCACTCTCCGATATTTCAATAGTGGTCCACAACTCCATTCTTCCATAATTGTGTCAAATTTTAATTTAGAAATTTTAAAAATATTTTCCAATAGACATAGTTACTACATATTATAATATAATAATTACTGCAAGATACTAATACCTCCAAAGATCTGGTCAAAAAATAATCTGGCAAAGCATAACCGCTGGTGAATTAACAGTATTAGCAAAAATTGTCTTTATAACTCCACAATAGCCTTGTTTCTGATCCCTAGCACATGGTAAAAGTAACGTGAGATTCCACGTTTATATACTCCCTTGCATCTAATAAAAGTCATCACTCTCAGCATCGTATCGTATTAGCTTTTCGTCGATCTGCAAAGTATTTAAAAACTCTCCCATTTCAGGCTTTACAACTGAAGCTAACGTTTTGTGAAGTACTTGAACAGCTTCTTGCGCTGTCTCTCTCCATCTCCGTGTTAGCGCTTCCAGATCTTTCACATTGTTCTAAAAAATAAAAAAAACTTTTCTACCATATACAGAAAATATTTCTGGTCATAATATGTTTGAAAAACCCTGGACCAAATAGGGTTAACTGTTTAACATGTAAATACTACTAAAGAAAAACGGACAAAGTAATAGCAAACACATCTGTTAGGTAAATAAAGGTTAAAAACATTTAGTTACTTTGGCTCTATATGTTTTCACTAGATTCAGCTTCCTCAGCTGCTCTTCTCTTGCTTCTAGAATTGATCTTAAATTTTTCTTTTCTGCTTTCAACAAGTTCAATTGATCTTTGACACTAATTGTATTAACAAGTTTTTGCTCTATTTTGTTGTGCAACATTTCACTCTCATCTATGGTTGATGCTGTCATTTCTGTCATATCATTCATTTCACATTCATGCTAAATAATAGACAAAACAATATGACATAAAATACTGTCCACCTGCAAAGGTTTTTCTCAAATACGAAAAAAACAGTTTCTTGATAACCAAGCATACTGACAGAGGAAAACAGCAAGTTATATTTCAAAAACTGATATGGTTTTTGTTACTAATGCAGGGATGAGATCTTCTTTTTACTGTCACAAGATTGTGACAGTAAAAGTAGATATTCAATTTCCTTTAAATAGACGTTTGTGAATTGCGTGCACGACAACGAGCACGACAACGAGCACATGACAGTCTTAACATATAAGAAATAACATGCACACCTCCAATATTGTATTTTAGACCAGTACAGTATACTCTCATTAAGTGGGACCCCGGGCCGGATAAGTAGGACGCCTGCTATATAGTACGCTTTTCCTCCAACCTTTGAACTTCCTTGCCCTTTTCAAGCAAAAAAACTTCGCTTAAGTGGGACATTCAATGGAATGACTTCATATTTTTCCAAGACTGAAGACATTGCAATGATTCGAAAGAAAATTTCTGTAAACAAAACAAACTTTTCTTGAGTTCTTTTCATGAGAATGCAGTCATATCGCAGCTGATGAGATATAGAAAGAGAAAAATTAAACATAATTACTTATCACCATATTGTGATTATGAATTTACGAATCCCTCTATTGAGCTCTATATATTTTTTGATAAAAATCTCACTTATGAGGAGATTCGGTTCAGTAGGACACCCGCTAAGTAGTACATTTTTACTCCGTCCCTTGAGTGTCCCACTTAACGAGAGTATATTGTATAACAAATTTAAATTCATGTAAAAACGAAAGAAATGCTTAGCTAGCTTGCTCATCCATGCCACCAATATAAAACTAATATACTGTATGAATTATGACATATTATTGTCAAATGCCAAATATACAGGACCAATATTTAGCTCTTGTTAAAAACACATCTCTTTTTTTCACTCATTTTGCCAAAAATAAGTTCCGTAATAAATAATCAAAGTGGCCTAAGAATGTTAAGAAAAAGGCAGAAAAGGTTTAAGTCATTTTTTGCGAAGCGAAATTGTGGAGCACGTTTGCTACGCGTTGAGTATATCAAGGAACTGAAAAATTTCTACAGCCCCCCCCCCCCCCCCCCCCCCCCCCCCCCTACCAAACCTCCGACGCAGAGTAAGAAAAAAAATTCATCAATGATGGAGCAAAAGGAAAATGGTGACCATAAAAAAAAGTGTGGTATATTTCACAGACTTAAAATATGCTTTATTTCTTCATATTTAAATTAATTATATATAATGCAAATAATTTTTCTCTTATTTTGAAATTGTGCTTTTCATAATATTTTAAATATATTTTAATAAAAAATAATAGTTTTAAAACTGTTTTTGTTGTTTAAAATAATATAATGCTGGTCCTGTTTCTGATCGTCTTTACTCGTGTATTTTTAGTTTTTTTTGTTCCTGGAGATTTGAGTTGGATTTTAAAGCTCCTGTACCTTTTTCTGAAGGAAGATTGAAGTAATTTAAACAATTATAGCGCGCCAAGCCGTGTGTTATTTTATCGTTTTATGTTTTTCTCCAGATCATGTGCAGGTCAACAAGGTAAGGTTTACACATTAGCTACCTAGCTACCTAGCTATATTTTGTAAGCTGCACAATCCAATATAGCTATAATACTTTTCAAATTTTGTTGTACATATACAGCTATACGTATAAAAGAGTTGCAGGTAATTTCTGGAATAAACATGAAGTAGCTATATTATTACCTCCTGACTGCAGCCAGAGAAACCTCAGCTCTAGCTTGTAGGGTAGACATAACAAATGTCTGGTGTTAGGGTCAGCGGGCCGACCCTGTTAGAGTCAGCCGACCGACCCTTTTTCATTACAATTTTTTATTTATTGAGTGAAAAGATGTCACAGTAATTAAAAAATTATCCGGTTTTGTTACCAAACCGGCAACAATGCATTTCGCTTTACAAATGAGTCGTTCTTATACGAGGGTGCCGATAAGCCGCATACGCCATAAAAAGTGCAGGCGTTTTCGGGCGAGTTCGCAAGTATTCATTGATTGAGTGACATTCTTATGTGGGGCTTGTGGTCTTTCTTCTTCCTGTCGGTGAGTTTGCCCCAGACTGACCCATTAAAAATTGAAATTTTTTATAAATCACACAATTATTATCAACATCAACTGGAAATACAAATCTATCATTAGTAGAGTACAACACTGTTAAAACCTGAGGACACGTGTGTTCAACATAATCTATTCTCAAAAATAACAAGATGCAGGCGCTGCATAAACTATCTCGCTATTAAAAATGCACAACCATGAAACATCCACAATGCGACCCAATTCTACAATTTCTGCTAACAAAAATACAGCCTATCATCCATGGTTAAAAGTCGCGCGATTGAAATGTTGATGGTCTTAAACGGCATTTAGGTGACAAAAAATCAAAATTTTGATGTCACCATCATGTTCAGCATACTTTTTTTGTTATCTGTGCCAAATTTTGTCGAAAATAAAGTAGTTTTAATTTCGGACCAATTTTGGCCTAAAATGACATTTAGGTGACAAAAAATCAAAATTTTAATGTCACCATCATGTTCGGAATACTTTTTTTGTTAACTTTGCCAAATTTTGTCTAAAATAAAGTAGTTTTAATTTTTGGACCAATTTTGGCCTAAAATGACATTTAGGTGACAAAAATCAAAATTATGATGTCACTATTATGTTCAGCATACCTTAGACTTAGAGAGTTTAGGTACGAAGATTAAATCTGTGACGTTGCAATTGACCATTTGGGACATTTAGTTAGTTACGAGTTGGAAACCTATCCTCGCAGGCGAGATAGTAAAAAGAAAAAAAAAAGTAAAAATAGTTACCAAGATGAGATTCGAACACACGACTACTCCCGTGTCGGTGCTCAGAGAGCCAAAAATTTCCATTTTGGGACGGACAGCTGTGTTTGAATACTCCTCGCAGGCGACACGATAGTAATAATATTTACAGTTCTTCTTTCGTACTTGTTTTCGACATGCTCTCCATCGTATGGTGTGCACTCCATTGTAGTGTGTACTCGCTATAACATCTTCCCCTGAAACAGCAAAACAAAAAAGAAGCAACTTGTTCTATACATAACATAAATTTCTAACATAACTACGTGTCTGTGTCTAAACGTCTGTCGAATTACTATCTACAGATGTCTTGAAAATTCATTGGTTAGTGTTTTCTCCATTCTTCTATTGGTCTTTTATATCGTTTTCGATATGTCTTTCTCGACTGCGGTTCTTTCGACGTTCGCTGTGACGTAGAGTTGTTAGTCATGGTCGTTTTAGGAGTAGGTTCGGGGCCGCTATTCTCAAGTTCAGGTCTGTGAACGCTAATATGGTGTCCCTCGTCATCCTCATCCTCAGTGTCTATTTTTATTGGCACATGTTTGGCAGTCTCTGGAATTGGTTTGAAATGAGATAATTTGCGGGTGATCTGGTGTTCCGTTTCCTTGTTCGTCGCAGTGATCATCGTTCCTTTGATATCAGTAACGTGGTAAGGATTCGGATTGAAAGGAGGTGTCACTTTGTTTATCTTTTTCTGTTTCACAAGGACGCGGTCACCGATGTTTAGTTCTTGTTCTTGTGTGTGCCTGTTGTTATCGGCATATTCTTTTGCTTTTTGCTTACTGTCTTGGCCATTTTTGTTTAGATGTAATTCGATGGAGTCGTCAACTTTGCTAATAAAGTCGGGAATAGCACATTGTATTTTGCGATTATACATAAGGTCTGCTGGAGGAATATTTGTTGTAGAATGAGGTGTTATGCGGTACGCCATCAAGAATTTCTGCACTTCTTCGACGTACGTCTTGTTTTCAATGTGTGCTATACAAATTATTTTCGTCAATGGTAGCATGAATCTCTCGACCTCGCCATTCGCCTGTGGCCATAGGGGTGTAGTAACCCTCCTATGATATATTCTCCTCTTTTCCATATATCCTTTTACTTCACTGGAACGGAACGGTGGTCCGTTATCGGAAACAAGTGTTTCCGGGTTTCCAAAGTGTGCAAAGGTATCGTTACAAATGTTGATGAAGTTCTTTGCTGTGGTATTGTTTGTGAATGTCATGACAGGATCTACTCCGCTGATCTGTCATCACTAAGGCATACTTATTGTCAGGGAGTGGTCCCAAGTAATCTACGTTGACAGTGCCATATACGAGCTGGTAATTCTGTTGGCTGGATGGGTGGTAGCGTAGATTTCTTGCTGGACGGATTGGCATGGAATGCAGTTGTTTACTTCATCTGTTACTAGTTTGTCCATGCCGATGAACCAAACTTTACTTCGCAAAAGGGCTTTTGTTTTTTATAATCCCTGGTGACCAACGTGGGCAAGTTTAACTACTGTACGGTGGTATATTCTTGGCAATACAATTTGTTTGTCCTTTAATATTAGGTTCTGTTCTGAATTCAAGGTTAAGGAATCTCTTATTTTGTAGAAGTGTTTTAATAACTTTTTTTCGTCTGATTCTGGAGCTTCTTCCAGATGTCGCCATTTGTTTGTGCTAATGATTGATCACCCTCGTCCCCAGGGTTTTTTGCCTTCTTGATATGAGAGATGACGTCGAAAAATACCCTGGTATCGTTGACTGGATATTGAAATCTAATTGGCTTTTACATTTTCGCATAATTATTACGACTTTTTTCCTTAGTCAGCACTTTTTCAGGTCAAGATTAAAATGGCGCATTGAGCCGTGGTGATTGTATTTTGGAAACAACAACAGTTTGTTATAAAGCTAGTTAAATTTATAAAAAACGTTTGGTTTTACTTTGTTAGATTTATTAAAATATAACTGACTAGTTCATCGTTGTACATTAAGAAAGAATAGCTGAAATAGCTATAAAAAAACCAGTACTGTCTTTTAGCAAGTGTTTGTAGAGCTAGCTAGTTAGGCTAATAATAATAATAATAATAATAATAATAATAATAATAATAATTATAATTATTATAATTATAATTATAATTATTATTATTATTATTATTATTATTATTATTATTATTATTATTATTATTATTATTATTATTATTATTATTATTATTATTATTATTATTATTATTATTATTATTATTATTATTATTATTATTATTATTATTATTATTATTATTATTATTATTATTATTATTATTATTATTATTATCATTTTATTATGTCTCGATGGTAGCAGACGGACGTGTTCTCTGTTGCTCCGACAAAAAATAGTTTTACTTATCAAATTCGTCAATAATTTGGTTTCAAATTTGTATTATCATGAAGAGAAAAGCAAGAGCTATCTTTTTATGTATATGGCTAATGTGGTTTGTATTTTGTTCCAATGCTGTTGAGGAAAGATGTGAATTTTGTCACAAAAATTTCACATCACTTGGAAGACATTCATGGCGCTGTAAAGCAAAACTTCACACAGAGCCCTTACAAGTTGATCGTAACCATGGAAACCGTATTGAAAATGTTTATAACTTGCAAGAAGTTGAAAATCAATTACGAACGATCGTTATTGTTAACGACCAGCACACAATTGATCAACCCGAGGGATTACTAACTGAATACGATGAACAAATGCAACGTAACGGTGACAATAGAACTAGAGAATTTAGTTGTCATTGTGGTAAATTGTGTAAAGGAGAGCGAGGCTTAAGAGCACTTCAACGCTTTTGTCAAATAAGTGACGTACCAGAGCTCCGTGATTTGTTTATCAATGAGTAGAAACGTCAATAGATATAGAAAATGACGCTGAAGATATTGTTGATAATTATGTTCCACCAAATCGCCATCCCAAGTGTGGAATAAAATTACCAAAAACATCTGAGGAATGGAAAACTTGCAATGAATATTTTAAAAACATTTTCAACACCAACGGAGAAGTTCAAGATGTTGTTGAAGAGATTGAATTTTTACAAAATACTTTTTACGATTACTTCAAAGATCAATACGGAACTGTTAAAGACGGAGAGGATGATATCCGGGAATATCAAGAGAGATACGCAAACTCTTCTAAACGCCAACTTAAGAAGAGTTTAGCCGGTCTGAAACAACAACATGGTGACCATAAAGCAGAAATTCGCTACCTTTCCAAATTGATACGCTTAAAATATGCCAAGAAAGAAATAAACATCGAGAACATTAATGATGATGAAAAATTGTCGAAAAACTTTTGGGGATACTGTAAAGATAAATTCGAAAAAGATGATACTGTTAAACCAACGTTCGATAAGGTAACTTGTCAATCTTACTTCAAAAGAACTTTATCACGAGACAGAGCAAAACGTTATTTTGAGTTTCCGACCTGGATGAAACGACTAGATGCCCCTTCGAAAGTTTTCAACCTGGATCCACCAACCTATAGAGAGATAACCGGAATCATTAATAAACTGAAGTCAAGCGGATCCCCATGTCCACATGACCAAATGAGCATTATCATATTGAAACGTTGTCCAATTCTGAGAACTGTCATTCATAGGATTATTTCGAAATGTTGGAGAGACAAAGTATTTCCAAGTTGTTGGAAACATGCCTTTACGATCCTTATCTACAAGAAAGGGAGTAATGCAGATCCTGCAAATTTCCGTCCAATCACTCTTCAACCAGTCTTTGCAAAAATTTATTCGTCATTAATACGAAACAGAATATACAATTTCCTACAAAACAACAATTATATCGAGTCCAATATACAAAAGGGTTTCTGGAAAGCTATATCAGGTACCATCGAGCATACTGAACTTTTGAGCTATATCATCAAACATGCTAAAACCAAACAACGTCAATTAATGGTCACGCTTTTGGATCTCAAGAATGCATTTGGTGAAGTCGATCATGCTTTGCTGCTGAAAGTTTTGAGTTATCATCACATCCCTGTAGAGATCGAACAGTTGATCAGTGACTATTATAAACACTATAGTATCACAGTTGGAACAGAATCGTTTACCACCGATCCTCTTCTCGTTGGAAAAGGTGTCCTTCAAGGAGATTGCTTGAGCCCATTGTTATTTAATATGATTATCAACACCTTGATTCAGACCATCGATAATGAAAAGATTAGATGCATGGGTTACAACTTCTGCAACTCGTTATCCCCAAGAAATTGGTTCCGGTTTGCAGATGATTCTGCTCTCGTTACATCGACCGAGCAAGATACTCAACTGTACTAAGTGTGTTTACGAAATGGTGCAAGTGGGCGAACCTAATTGTAAGAGTAGATAAATGTATAACTTTTGGTATTAAGAAGAATGGGTCATTATCAACCCAATTTAAGCCATATCTTCGTATATCTAATCAGATGGCACCAACAGTCAACATTGGTGGAAAATTTACATATCTAGGAAAGGACTTTTCTTTTGACATGAGTACGAATTCGTTGAAAAAAGAGCTTGTTTCAGAAATGAATATTTATTTTGATATTCTCAACCGTTTATCGTTGCATCCAAAGAATAAGTTGCTGATCATCTCGAAGTATATCTACAGCAAATTTCGTTGGCGTTTCTCAATTTACAACCTTTCTAATTCTATTGTTAAAGAATACACGAAATGTTGGCTCAGATTACCTCAAAGCGCAAATACTAGGCATTTCTACCTACCAGTTAAACAACTGGGTATGAAATTTATGTTACCATCTGATTGTTACAATTCCAGCCAGTTAACAACTCGAAACATTTTGAAAGAATCAGTTAATCCTGAAATTCGTAACCTGTATCTATTAACCGCTGAGAAATACGTTGAAGCTGATACCCTGCTAAATCTTGATCAGCCCAAGAACCCAAAGGATAGACTTATTAACAAAACAGTTAAGAAAGTTTTGTCTGATATGAATGTGTTGAAAGAGCAAAATTCATTAATGAATCATGTTGCACTGGAATGTTCAATTAGTGCTATCAGCCAATGGCAGCGTGTTTGTGAAAAGTTACCACAAAATGTATTTGTTTTTGTTAGAAAAGCAGTCATTCTACAATTGGCTAATAATACCAACCTTTTTCGTTGGAAAAAGGCTCCATGAAATATATGTGGGTTGTGTAAAAGTAACAAACAAACACAATTACACATGTTCAACAATTGTTCGTTTGCGCTAAATAGCGGTAGATATACACGGCGTCACGATTCTATTCTATTCACGATTTGTCACTACCTAAAATCGTTAGAGAATTCGGGTTTTGAGTTATTTGCTGATCTTGATGGTTTCAGAAGTCCAGCTGAATTCTTTGATGGCCCACGTCCTGATATCTTATTAAAGATTGGCAACGAACTGAATGCCATTGAACTGTCTTGTTGTTATGAAAGAATCCGGGACTTTTCCAACTTCTGCAGACAGTTTGGTTGCTTGGATGTAAAACGCATGATGAATAAAATTTCTGAGGTAGCGATAAGAAGCAGAGATAGAGAAATGTATGTTCTAGCGCAGTCGCGTGCGCGTCACAGCAAGTCACAACAAATCTAGTACCCTGCGGTACCATGCAGTGCTTAGCTATGGAATTCAAGGGTATATCCCTATAGATTGATGACGTCATAAAAGTATGCTGCAAATGAGTAAATATCTAGCGCAGGGGTAATTCCCTAATGATACTAATAATCATAAAAAAAACAACGCATGCGCAATAAGATGCGTTAGTTTTGAGCAGAATGAATTCCTCTATTCCCCGGCCAGTTCAAGACACGGGGCATGTGCAGAAGGGTCGTTGAAAAGGATCCCGACATGTTGAGTTATGTTACCGGATCAGTTCAAGACGCAGGACATGTGTAACAAGGCTCTTGGGGAGACGCAAGAGGAATTTTTTGGGTTGGTTTGAAACCAAGGTGGTTATCTTACAACATAGTTGCAAGATAATACTACTAATAAAATGTGTAATAACTGTCAGAGAAAATTTGATATATTTGGAATCGTCGTCATCATGACCTTCGCGACCGGCATCGGTCTCTCCCTACCACTAATGGCCCTAACCCTGGTACAAGAAGCAGAGAAGAAGGAGAAGGAACGAAGAATTAAATACCTATGGGATCGCTTTAATGCCCGAGAAATAAATGAATGAAGAACAATGTAAGGACTGTGAACGTATGCTGGATGAATATGATAGGTGTAGATGCGGGCGAAGGCTCATGGTAAATGGTAAACTTTTATGCTGGTACTGTTATCAGGAATATATCACATATAACGGGGGCGGGTGTGTATGTACGATGACATGCAACCCTCTGAGGTCGTTCGAATTACAATAAAACAAGATGCTACAATTTGAGAATGAGCTCGTCAGCCCTAAAATTTTCTACAACTTTGCGACTACCTTTACAGACGTAAATGATATCAACGTGGAATGCCTGACAGTGTCAGATCCAGTACCAGCCAACGGGGGCAAGGATCAGCGGTACATCATAGGGTACCATACAATAGACCTCGTGGTAGCACTCAGGGTAAAGACACCTAAAATCTGGTCCCCGAATGGAGTGACCCGGTACAACGCTAATGCCGTACCAGCAATGAGTCTTGATTTTGAAGAGTACCCCGACTGGGTTGCGAAGTATCGTCAAATATGGGGCAAAATCGAAGAGTTGATTTCTGAGCAATTGACGACGGAGCCCGTGAAAAAGGACCGCTACGTGAACGCCAATCTCAAATATTACAAAGATGCGATCACTACTAAATTCCATGGCATGCCGGTACCCTATGATGAGCCATGCAAAGCCAGTGCCATTCTGGCTATTTCATCGGTATATGTGCAGGGCAAAAACCACTACCCCCAAGTACATGTTGTGGAATGTCGGTATAAAGGACTTCAAAAAAGAATGGCTGCTAGGTGAGGATTAAAAAGCCATATATTTTATAGGTCCCACAAAAGGCCTATAAATGTAATAAAATTAGGGCTTGTAAACAAGTGGGGAATCTAGATACCGCTGGCATACTGTACAGACTGAAGTTTTTTTAAAACGTCACTTCTACCCTCTTCTCTGCCCTTCGCAACTAGCTGGGCACGTTCTCGTTCATTAATGGAGTCAACAATCTTCTTAACACGCTGTCGCATCTGTTCCTTCAATATCATATATTTTTGCTTCTCCTGCATGATGAGACTAAACTCATAGTCGCTGATAACCCCGTTTTCTATAGCCTTTGATATAAGATCAACAATAGAGTTTAATTTTGTTTCCGCAAGTAGCCTAATTGCCTCATGTTTCTTAGCCTTCACACCCAGCCTTCTCCCGGCGTTTCTCAGACCTGCCTGCCCAACTCCCACTGCGATTGTAATACCCCCATCGCGATACAGATTAGAACACCAAGGCCCGAGGCCAACGCCCCGATTCCGACACCCGACGTTACTATAGTAATACCAAGCAGTCCGTGGTCGCAGTAGCGGACCCAGGTGGCGTGCATCTTAAAATTCTTCGAGAGCTTATCCCGCTCTTTAATTTCCCTTCTCAGGTACTGTTCAATTTCTTCGATCATTTTAAGCCTATAGACCTGGCCTTCCTCCGGCATATCCGCGCTTTGTGCAGGTGCACTTGGTAAATTTGGGTACAGCTTGGTTATATCAGCCATTTATTTATTCTATGAGAAGGCACATCGTTATCCCAGTGAACGAAACGTTTTTGTCATGATGGAATTCATCTGTCAGCATAAACTCCAAACGATCCGTAGACCCCTTCAGGGGCATGTAAATTGGGGTCTCAAAACTCCATGTAAGCATATCTCCCCAAGCGTTTAATTCCTTGGTGGGTAACAAAACGAGAATTTTAGACTTTTTACCATCCAGCAGGGCATCACATTCGTCCAGCTGAGGGCAAACGAGTCGTAGCCGAATGTAGACGTCGGTCTTATAGCAGGCATCATAATCACCCTTCATATAGTATTTTTTACTGGGATCGTAGGGTAGGCCCAAGAGCTCCTGCAGTTGTCGATGAATCACCACCGTGTACCCGTCAGTGACACGGAGCCTACAGAGTCCATTTTTAAGGACAAACAGTTTGATCCTGTCCTGTGCCTGGTTGTTCACGATAGCCGCCAAGTCCTCGATCCTGTATAGACCGTTCATAATTTCAATCCTAATTTCTCTCTGATCGGGGCCCCATCTTACGTATGACGAGCTCATTATCGCCTGTAAAGGTTCAGCCATACGGGCCTGATGCTTATCGATTTCAAGGCAATTCTAGTGTCCTGTCCCAGGTAGTCCTCAAATATGGTAGGTTTATGGATGTCAGTGATGTAGAGTTGCTTCATCTTGTATTAAACAAAGATGAACATATATTCATACAACCCCAAGGCAAAGTACAATTCCAACAGGGGAGAATGGCCACTTATCGTTACCAACTTGGAGCATCAGGACCTGTACGTGTCTACAGAATCACACATTTCTGTGGCATTCCCTGAATTTACAAAATACCCAATCAAGCCTTCAACAAATCTGCTTAATGACCCTGTCATTGTGGGTTGGAAGGGCAAGCGTTGGACTATTGGAATATCCAGGTTAATTTCGCTACCCATTGCGCAACCACGGCCTTAGGCATATCTACCAAACACCTAACGCGCTCCGTGCCCCTTGTCAACGCCATCTTTAAATTTCATGTCTATTATCATATACGTCGTATACTTGCCAGGATGAAGGTTTCGATGCCCTACGATGATGAGTTCTCACGCTATAAAGAACCCCTATTCAACCTCTGGGTATGCGCAAATATGCCGCGAGTATAGCGCAGATCCTAATAATCTCTATAAATTTGGATCAGTAGGTGCCTCGTTGACAAATGGTGGGAGATGGTGGCCCCAGGTTGATGGGGACTGGGTCAAGTTCATAATCCCTACAAGTCAGGGCTTGACGTCGGAAGGCCTGACCAAGCTAAGCGAAAGTATCCGGGTTTACGTGGTCTTGTTACTTGGATCGCAGGCAGGAGCCAAGGCATCCCTACTTGGGTCTGGTGCTGATAATTACACGTCAAGGCAAATCTTGATGCAGAAATTCGAGGCAATGGTACAGCGACAGGAGAGTGTAGGACATGATATTACAGAATTCCAGAAGGTGTTGCAATATGCTAGAACACCGGTGAATTTTGCTGTCATGCCCAGCGTCTATATGCTACCTTCTGATATGAACCTGAGGATAGGAAAAATCGTAGGTTACAACAACAACATTTTGATAGCTCCTACCGATGTAAATGTAGGTGTACAGGTTGATGTGAATAACAAACCTATTGTCAGGCATGCGGCAGCCGCACCCCTCAAGCATACTATCAAAACACCTACACATGCTACACCTCCAATGCATACTATATCTCCTATACCTACCACACATGCTACACCCTCTGGGCATATAGAGCATGCCATCAGACATGTGGCAAATATCAAACTACATCCCAGGCATGCTACACCTCCTATACATCCTCCTGGGCACAGGGAGCCAACACAAAACCAGCACGAGAATACCAAGGCAGCCCTGATTACGACGGGGGTAGGCCTCATCATTGCATACATGTGGCTTAAGTAACCTATTTCCTCCTTCCAACATAGACCATAGCAAACCCAGCAGCGGCCGCGATCGCCATGTACAAATGCATAGCCGCGTATTCCACGATAGTTGACGCTACCCTTAAGAGGAAGGATACTACGGTACCTATAATCCCAGGCAGGGCGATACCTGCCTTACCTGCCAAGTACTTTAAATATTTACCCAGCCGCTCCAGCTGTTTCTCTACGAAGCCTTTTCCGGAACCACCTGCGGCACATCCTCCCGCAGCACCTGCCGCGGCACCCGACCCCGTAATGGAGAGTACAATGGTGGAAACAAGTAGCCCAATGGCCGATATTATTGAGGCTATCGTCAGGCCCTGTTCCCTGAAAAGGGTTTTAAGCTTCTCAAGCAATGGCATGTCATCTGCGGCGACCTTCATCAACTCAGCCTTGATATTTTTCAAATGTTTAAAAATCTCGGAGGAAAGTAGACCATTCCTACTCAATGCAGCCCTCATGTCCCTTTTTAAATTATCAATATCCTTCTCAAGTTCGGCGATAGCCTTAGCCCTATCCCCTTGACTCCCCGCCTTCTGCTTCCTGATTTCTTTCACCCTGGCCTCTTTTGTATTGATATCGCTATTATATTCCATGATCCCATTTTTCACTTCCCTAATATTATTCTGCAAGGTTTCAATTTCGAGCTTTATTCCTCCTATATTAATATCCACCTCGTTGTCGATGCCGGCAAATGAAGTATCTACATAACCCTCCAAATCATATACAAAATTTTGATTACCATCTATGGTTTCCATCTGAATCACCTCACCCCTATTCGCAAGGGCATTAACATCCTGGATGAGGCTCTGGGCCTCTGCCTTACTGCCCTTATTGGGCGTGGTGATATATTTTTTAAAACCCATGTCCCGCACGAAATCTGCCCCAAAATTGCCTAAAATGGTACCGGCGGCCAGCAAACCAATACCCTTCTTTTTATATATTAAATCGCTAAGATCTACACCTCTATAAAAAAGACGTTTTCCTTCTAAATGAAAAGCATTATAGGGGATAACATGGATTTCCCCCACCCTCGGATCCTGTTTCATTTGGTTGTATAGATCGTCGACAGCCATAATTACCCGCTCCCTGGCAGTATCAATACCCGTAGCCGTGGTGTCTCCATGCTGTTGCTGTCCCGATGTTGATGGAAGTTGCTGCGTTCCGGGGAGTTGCTGCGTTGATGGTGTATCTTCTTTATCACCTTTATCATCCTTCCCAATATCATCTTCATGCGTAAATGCTGGATTATCAGCCATTTTAATAGAACATTTCCCCCCTATATAATAAACATGAATACCATGAATACTACATTGGACCCATACGCAGAGACGAAGCAGCTTTTAGGCATCAAGGGACGCCGTCAACGGGTACAGATAAGTCACATACCAAGCACGATAAACCAGAATGAGGACCTCTATGTTGATATTCCCAACATGGGGCAGAACGATGTCATTTTTCCGGGTAGTCTCAAGCTCTTATTTGACCTGATGCTGACGGGGACCAATACAAAGCGTACCATTGTCAGCAACATTGGGAAAAGCCTTGTTACGCATTACGTTGAATGGCAAAGAGGTCCAGAATATATCGGATTATAACATTATAGCAGTGTACCGGGACCTCTGGCTACCCAAATTTGATAGGGACAACAACCTCATCCTGGAAGGCATAAACCCAAATGATGGGACCATTAGGGCCTTACAAGTCAAAGCCAGCGACCATGTTGGTACGGACGAAGAAAAGGCGATTGTTGCGGCGTATGGTAACACCTTTTGCATACCCCTCGGTAAGATCTTCGAGCTGACGAGGGACTTACCCTTCTATCCGGCGGGATTCCATGATCGGCCGCAATTTTCCCTACATTTCGCGTCCTACGGTGACGTCACCAAGGATGGGGGCACGGCCGCGGTTGGATCTACGGCTGCCAAGGCTGCTGATGCTGCCTATAAGATCACCAACATCAAGCTTGAGTTTGACAAGATCACCCATGAGGGCCTAGCAAGTGCCATAATGTCAAGGTATAGCCGCCTGGCGCTACCCTATGAAAAGATACTTCGTAGTAAAGTAGTCATAATGAAAAAGGCAGATACCAGCTACAATCTCCAAATTGACACTCCAGCTAAGTCATTGAAAGGTGTCTTGCTATTGTTCACCCCGGAAAAGTTAAACCATATTCTGGTATAAACGAGGTGTTCTATAATCCAAAAATTGAGAGTATTAGTATCACTGTTGAGGGGGAACCGAATGAGCTATACTCACATGCCATGCTCCCCAAAGATCATTTGGAACAGATTGTCAACATTTTCGGTGCCCACGACTCTAGCGTCACGATTGGCCAATTCTTCAACGAGAGATACGCCCTATTTGTGGACTTCCGGGCCTCTCCAGATGATATTTTACATGGTAGTGGAAGGCCCCTACAACGCCTGAGTGACGGGATCACGTTGCATATGACCAAGAAAGCCGATGGAACCGGGGATTTTACATGTTATGTATACCTCCTACAGGACGCTCAGATGAACATACTTGGGGGTAGGCTCGATGCTGTTGAGTATTAAATAAAGATATGGCTATTATCGCTGTTCTTGTTGCAGGGGCGGCAATAAACGCCCTGGCCTTTAGTGGCACAAACTATCTATTTAGCAAGCTTTCAGGACACGGAGAAGCGGAGCGGAAAAGGCATGACGAAGCTATGGAAAAGCTCAATGATGCCCAGGCGAAATGGATACGGGATAGGCAAGCCAAGCTCGATTGGTTCACCAGGCAACGTGAGATGCAGCTTAAGGCCGGTAAAAGCCTGAGACAATTGGACGATGATATGTACAGATTTTATATCGCCTCAAGTGAGAAGGCCCCACAATTGAAAGATTTTTACACCCCTTCAAAAACTCAACAGGATGGTGAACTCACATTCATTGTGGGCTCCTTATCCCTGTTAGGGCTTGTAGCTTACAAATATCTGTAGGAACGCGTTTTTAACATATATAAATAATTGACATGTCAAAAGCATCACATAGTATTACCGATGAGGAGGCGGAAAAATTAAGCCAAATTTACTATACCCCAGAACATCTCTGGATCGGGCGTAAGGCTATCAAATTACTCGCAAAGGAGAGCGGTATATCCAAAAAGAAGGTTACCCACTGGCTATCCAGGCAGCTGCTCTGGCTACGACACATCAAGGGCCCTAAACATATTGATTACCCCCATTTTACCATTACAACACCGAATGAAATGCATCAATTTGATCTACTCTACATGCCACATGACAAGCTATATGGTAGCACCTACAAATACATTCTAACGGGGATTGACCTGGCCTCGAGATACAAGGTAGCTAGACCCCTGCGTACCAAAAAGGCTAGCGAGGTCGCGGATATGTTGAAGGATATCTATAAGGCAGGACCTTTACACTATCCAAAAACCTTCCAGTGTGACAACGGTAGCGAGTTTAAATCTGATGTAACCAAGTTGCTGGAAGGCAATGGTGTGGAAATTAAGAGGGCCACCACCAAATATCACCATACGTTTACAGCCTTTGTAGAGAACTACAATAAGGTACTTGCTGAAAGGCTATTCAAGCCCCAGGATGCCCAAGAGTTGGCTTCTGATGAGACTAGCAGTATATGGGTTAAAAATTTGTACGCTATCGTGAAAGGCCTCAATAATACTAAGACTGCCATGATCGATATGAAGCCTAACAAGGCGATTAAGATGGATGAGGTACCTCTTGCAAAAAGCCAGCAATATCCCGAAGAGAAACCCCTACCCGAGGATGGATTATACCTGTATTTGCTACAACCCGGGGAAGAACATGGAGATTCGAAAAGACGCGCCACTGACGCCTTTTGGAGTAGAAAAATGTATAGGTTGGACCGTATAGTAGCAGGTAGCCGTGTTTTATACTATTTAAAGAATGGTCCTGAAAGGAGCTTTGTTTCGGAAGAACTCATGCTGATCCCGGAGGATGTTGAGGTACCTCCGGAACATGTGAAGGATTGGTAATAGCCCTCAATTTTACATATAATTTTCACTACCCACAAGAGTAGTAAAAATTATCGTCTGCCTAGTCCTCTAGTGCCGGAACACCCAAATCGTACAGGTCATCCCGAGTAAGGTCGATAAGCCTGAAATGGTTTCTATAACGCTCCACATGCTCCTCCTCTTCAAAACCGATTAAAGGCTTGTATACCATTGGGGGTTGTCGATGACAACAATCTCCTCCGCGCCTGGGTAGTTGTTCCTTGAATCACAACCTCTTCTTGCTAATATTACGCCTCTGGACACGCGTGCAATAATAGGGAAGATGATGGTATTCGTCATCATCTGTGCGCTGTGCTTACGGTGGATAATTATGACGTTGGTCTTTTCCAGGGTCCTGAGCATTGGGTACATGCCTTCCTCTAAGCCTTGCAATTTCCCGGGCCTGTGCCTCGAGTTCATCCCCCAATACCATGAGTTACTGATCTGGAGGATAGGGACAACCGTCCCTATCCTCCAGATCATCCCCGAGTATAGCGACGGCAATATCTCTGTCCTCGATGGCCTGACGCTGCTTCTCAAGCTCGTCTTGTAGTTTTTTCACACCTGCCCTGGCTAGCCACTTGATTAGCCCCATGACCTTGGGCTTTTTTGACCTACGAACAATCTCTAATGCGGCGTCCAGTGTGACAAATACATCATGTGGATTTTTACCTCTTCCAAAGGGGAGGGTGCCACCCTCCCCTCCCTTCAACCCCACAATTTCTTGCCTTGTTATAGTTCCCTCAACATATTTAAAATTGCTCTTTATATCAGCAATACCCAAAACCTACCAATATCGGCACGTTTAAACATGGGTTGATTCTGATTGTTGGACAGTGTCTCGATGGCTCCTGCGTTGAACATAACTTGCGACGACATCTTTCTATATACCAATGCTTGGCCAGAGGTTTTCACTCGAGAATCCTCTAAGTCCTAGGGTGTTCCAACCTCACATACAAGCATGCGTGCTTGGATTTTTTCAATCCGGCTTTGATATCATCCCAGTCTGAAATAAGGTTGGTTTCCTCATCTATCATCCTCATGTCACTCCTTTCTGAGGGATACCAGAGAAAGAGTTGCTTCTTTTGTCGCCTCAAATTTTTGGGCAAAGCCGTATACGCTTGGGTTTGCGATGCCTGCCTGAGACCGCCAATTCAAGTAGGGGCTGTCGACGTTTATCGAGGCTCTCGTCAAATATCATGTCGTCAACCACAAACAACGTCTCTTCACCTGCTAGCAATGATGATAGTTTTTGGATCCATTCAAACAACTGGTCCTTGGGATCTATCAGGAACACGTAAGGGTCCCTCCAGAGTGAGGCTCTTTCCAAATAGGTTGTATTCCACCGTATAGTAGGGCATAGTATCACTATGTTGTGGAAGTGCCCCCTATACTCATTTTCCAGAAGGTCCAGGACACGCTGTGTTTTCCCACAAGACGTTGGCCCTGTGATAATTGCTGTATGCGGATCTCTTATGATATCCATTTACTAATAGTTACCCCACTTTCGATCATGAATTTTTGGGTATAGCGCGGCACATTCCTCGCACATCCATACACCGCCATGGTTATTCTCTAATAAGCCGTGGCATGCGATGCAGAGCTTGGTATTTCGGGCCTTATATTCCATGGGTAGTGGAGTATATATTAATTTTCCCTGTAGGCATCGTAGTACCTTGCGATATTGTTTAATGAGTAGTTCCTTTTCATAGCTCTCGGGTGGTGCCTCGACGAGCTCGATGTACTGGGGTATGATACCATATGTCAACAGGGTATATAAAAGTAGATAATTCTCATCCTGTTCAAGCCCTTGAATCTCCCTGTCTATTCCGATGGGGTCTACCTTGTATTCGATCACAGGGTACTTACATTTTGTACGCCGCCTAGCCTTAGCTTTATCGAGGCAACTTATACAACTCTTGGTTCGAGTATGTCCCCTAATATTGAACATGTCCAGGGTTAAGACTTTTTTGCATTTGGAACAACATTTGGCCTCCATTTTATTACCTTGACTGTTCGTCCAATACCCTGGTAACATCGGCAAGCGTCGGATATCTCCCGGTTTCTATATATTTAAATTGTACCTTATGATCAATATGAACATATTCGTAGTGTTCCCAGGTCATTCCTTCGGAAAACTGGGCTTCAATATGAGCCCTACAAATATCTATGACCTCCTTGTTTTCATATAGGGCCTGTTTGCGTGGGCGGCACCTTGCGCGATCCTTTGACGCCTTGCTGGAAGCGAGGCATGTACGGCATTGCCTTAGCATTGAACCATTACGTTTAACCCTGAAATGGCTCAATGGGAGATAGTGCTTACATTTTGAGCAGTGCTTACCCTCATCCATTTCTATTTGCCTCTTAGGGAAAATAGAAACATTACCATGTGGGCTATTTTGGAGGTATCAGAGATTTCTTATACCATCCCTGTTTGATGGCATATTCGTCGAATAATATTGCCGCCGTCATGTAGCCGGCAAGTTTAAGGCCGTCCTCCAAATCCATCTTAGCGCCGGGCCTGGAAACCCCCAAAGCCTTTTTTGCCCCCATAGCGATCAGGATAGTGTACGATACCAACCTGACCGATCGTCTCCTTCGGACCCATGTTGCTGTCATCATGCTTGCTTGCCATTTATTAAGTGTCATTTTTTAGAAAAATCATTGCATCTTGAAAATATCGATATTTGGCTGAGTTTTGCCTTGCTGAAGCTCCGGATGGGCCGCCGGCTTGTTAGGTTCATTCCCACCCCTGCCAAATTTATACCAGACGCCAACGGCTATCGCTAATATAGCCAAACTCCCGACTCCATAGATGTAGACACTGTCCATCGACTTGCTAGAACCTGTCGCAGGTTCTTTATCATCCTGTGAAGGTTCCTTGTCCACGTTCTTCTTTAAGTCGACCTTGTTCTTCCGGTTCCATTCAGCAAGTCTCTTACCGGCCGCGACACGACCCTCGTTCTTTAGTGGTTTTGTTATGACCCTCTCCTCTTGCTGTTTCTGAACGTCTTCACTCATTTTATTATACGGTCCGATGCTCTTCCTTGGCCTCCACCTCCACCTCCACCTCCTCCTGTTTCTTTTTACTCATATGCCTCGCAGTATGGCCCGCTACCAGTAGTGGGGCCAAACACCTCCCAATAGTGCAGTATACGAGTATTCCCAAATCAGTCATACTATCCCTGATAATAGGATCCTCCTCGATATCCCTGCGTAGCTCGTCAACGCTGTCGATATCCACGAAGTTACCGATCATGCTAGCATACAAGCTTATAACATGGGTGGACAGTACTTTTGCCGTCTTCTCCCCTTTTTCTTGTAATTCACGTTGTATATACTCGGTATGTACCTTGTCGATTGCCTCATCAGGAGCCTTGTCGACAAACCCCTCGGTACATTTTTTGGGTAATAAATGCCCTTTGCCCTTACGCAGAGCTTCCTTAAGGACCTGGCGTTTATTGGGCGGGGGTTCCACATGTTCATATTCTGCAGAGGCATTGTCAAAGACTTGTGCGATATCGGATGACATCTTTATTATACGCCTATGTCGAAAAAGTATATAGGCAATCATGGCATACGGTAGAACTATAGCGATTAGTAGGCATATGTCCATTTTATTCCCCTGTGGATGCCAGGCGGGAATGGCCTCTGGCAAGCGTTGAAATTTGATCGGGTTGTACGATCCGTTTGTCATCTTCCCTGTTGAGTGCCAGCTTGTTCACCTCTTGCGTGTATACCTTATGGCCCTTGTTTTGAATAAGCACCTGGCTCCTGTGGATGTCAACGCCCTCTTCCAGACACTGCCGGTAATCGTCGAAAGTGATGGATTTTTTAGTGACGCATCGCTTTACGCCTTTGGCTTTGCGATCACCGCCCTCTTTTGTGAGGCTCTTGTACGCATAGAGTTTTGCCCTCAATGTTATGAACTCGGTCATGATCTTCCCTGCTAATTCGTCCTTCATCAGACGTACGACCTTCTTGTTTTTCCCTATGGGTAGAGGCCGTTTATCATACTCGCTATACGCACTTGTGTCAAAGCGTGCTTCGACGTCGTTCTTTATATCCTTGTAAAAATCATGTGTCTTGATATGGTATACGAAGCTATCTGTATCCATATAGCATAGCTGTAATTTACTACCATATTTTTGCTGCATGTAGTCGTAATGAAACTCGTACATGACTATTTTCGATAGATCCCGGATGGCCTGGCCAATGTATACCGGTTTATTCATCTTAATTTCGGTCTTGCTCATCTCAACCCCGAGGAGGTGCTTGCTAAACCGGTTCACGCCCCTGAAATTCAGTTTCATCACAAGCTTCGTATACTTCTCCTCATTTGTGACCAGCTGTATATTGCGGTGTTTCCTATTATTCTCCATGGTCTTGCCAAAAACTGAGAGGTTCATCAACTTGTAGAAGCCCTTCTCAAACTCGTTCTTCGCGTTTGTTCTCAGCCTAGTATTGTGATATATATACCCCTTCAGCCATGCCTTCTGGTTAAACCGGATGACCCTGCGCACTTTCTTCAATTCAAGCCCATGTTTTATGGCCTCGTAAAGGGCCCTAATGTGTACTACATACTTTCGCTTATCCCCAAAATTCGGTACAAATTTCTCTACCATATGGACCATGGTGCGCTTGGGTAGGAACGGCAGCTCGTTATGTTTGTCGTGTAGCTCCTTGGGGTAGCCGATATCTACCTCCAGGACATACCCATGCTTATTATCTTCAACGAGCTTCCCGATCCGCCTTTCGGTGAATGCCTCGACGTTTGACACCCATTTAAAGCCATCCGTGGGCAGGTCTTGACGCATCGCCCAGCCGTACAGGTTGTTCGCATCGAGGTACTGTAGGTAGGAGGATTCAATCTCTGGATCGTACCTGGTCCCCCATGTACTTATTATTTGCTTTTGCATGCCGGTGTACGGCCTGGACTATACCTCCACGGATACCCTTCTCAAACATCAGAAGCATGTCGGGGTCTGTGAGAAACTCAAGCCTTATACCCGTAAATTTCAGTGCTGCCTTCCATGCCAAGCCAGGTGCGCTGTAGAAGTGTGCAGGATCAAGCTTGTAGTTTGTCAGGCACACGTCCCGAAACGTCTCGAAGACGTCGGCTAATAGCAGTACGTCCGTGCTGAGGTACACATCCTGGTAGTCTCCCATGGTGACGTTATCACCCTCTGGGGTAATGACATTCCATACCTTTTTAGCATATTGATAATCTTCATCGCTGATACCCTTCAGATTCAGCTTGCTATAAAATGCCTCCTTGGGGGGTAGCTCCGACTCTTCGAATCGCTGCCATCCATCCATATACTCATAGGGGTACACGCCTTTTCTGCGCATGAGTTGAAACGTGTCATCCTTGTTGAAAAACCAGCGGAGATTTTTACACTGCTCATCGTCGAGGTTGCTTGCTAATTTTTCCAGACTTGAGGGCATGAGTCGACAGGAATCTATGAACCTGATTTCTATGGTCTTGTAAGTCTCACCATCGCCATAGCCCATACCTCCAAGGGGTACCTTGATTTTAACATTAAAACTGATATATTTTTCAGCATTCTCTGCTATGCACCCAATGTCCTGCGTGTCATACTTCTCGCCCAATTCCCGTATGAATAGATGGGCATCGTACCCCGACAAGTTGTGAAATATCACGGGCATATGGTTGGGTATCTTGTATAGTGACAATGGTCCCTGACTTTGCGGTTATTTTCACAGTCATCGAAGGGCTTTAGACAGATATGGCATTTCGATGCCTCGTCATGTTCTCTTTTTAGGACCTCTGTTAGAGGTAGCATGTCCTGCTGGGGGTAGGTATAGTATAGTCTTTTGACCTCATCCTCCAGATGGTTGACGAACCTCGTCACGCAGTCCTCGCCCCTGTAGACTGTTAGGGGATCTGGTACATCCCCATATGCAAAGGTACTATAGGTACACCAGCCAGATGGTACATGTTTGGATAACTTTTTAGCCTTTTTGCCCCTTACATCCTCTACTGGTATCAATAAGCTTTCAAAATCAGCATAGATGGCAAAGGGTACCTTAAATTGCATCTGGCTATCCCTATAATATAACCATTTTTCAGCCTCTGTTGGCATCGTAATTTTAACAGCCCCGTGGTCCTTGCAGTAGCCATGGTGCTTGTCTCTCGATTCAACTGTTGGAAAGGCTTGTAGACAGTTCAGGCAGAAGTGCATTTTTGCAGTATTTTTCGAGGTCTCAATACCCAGGAGCCGTGATAGACTTTTGACGGCTGTATAGTGAGCCTTTTTGTCATCTGTAAGGAGCAGTAGATTAACCTGCTTACCACGTCCGCTATAATGTGATCGCCTCAGGATATTGATCTTCTTTTCCGTCACATACAGGACATTCACCGCAATGTCAGGGTTATTATCCTCGAATTTGTATATGCTCTTGGTGCTTGTGGGGAACTCTATGCCATCCCAGTTACAAAGGTCTATGTAGGGTCTCAGTTTGGTGATTCTGTGGGGGTCTCTTTCAATCTCCGTATGATGCAGGGATGCCATAATAGCCCACCTGAAACACTCCTCATCCTCGTTTTTAGGGTTAATAATTGCCTTTTTCGAAGCTATCCATTTAGGTGCTTGTATATAAGATGAGCCCCTTGTTAGCCTCAATTTGTGAAAGTCTACATCAAGGTGTAGGATTCGACTAATTGTAAAGCCACTTTTGGGTAGTGCTGGATTTTCCACATGTGTTTTAACCTGAGTAAACATCCTATCTAGCACATCGTCTACGTCGCTACCCTGGAATACCGAGGCCATATTACTATGGAAGACCTTCTTCGCCTCAATATACTCCTCGTCGTTGGCCCCCTCTATATCTGATGGCTTCTTCCACACAATCCCTAGTGATAGCTGTATCTTTGCCGACCCCATATCTTCTACCTGCCCCTCAACCAAGGTTTTCACATTTGGTCGCACCATCCCTATATAGCCGTCAACGTCGGCCCCTCCTATACCGGGAATGCGGAAACTTCGGAAGGTCCTGTGGTGAGCATGTTTATGTTCCTGAGGTGTAAAATCTTGCCCCGGTTGATTGTAGGGATTTTGGATGTCTTCAATATAGTCTTCCTCGGCCTCTTTTTCTACCTCGTTATGAAGTGTAGGCCTTGTGTTGGCTGCCCCGTTATAGAGATTCATCACCGTACGTTTGATGGTCGCATATGTTCTCTTGACCCCCTCTTTTATAGGTTTGGGGACAGCATCCACAAGCCAATTATAAAATCCCTTCATCCCATCCCTTACAACAGAACGATTTTTCGACAGCTCCTGTTTCTCGAAGACGTCCATCTCAGATGGGGGCAATACCCAGTTATGCCATTCCTGGATTTTATCCCCCACCGAACGATTTTTTGACAGTTCCTGTCTCTCGAAGAGGTCCATATCCTCTTGTGCTATAGGTCTGACTGGTTGTATAGCCCTCCTAGGTTGCTCCTCCAGCAAGGAAATCAATTCAGCCTTGCGTAGTCTATAATACCCGGTTAAACCACGACCTTTTGCAATATCACGCAATTGTTTTACGGTGTGGTGTGTATTCATTTCTCTTTATTGTATGATTTTTCGATTTACAGAGGATTTCACCGTGGTCAAAACTAACGCATCTTATTGCGCTTGCGTTAATTTTTTGATGATTATTAGTATCATTAGGGAATTACCCCTGCGCTAGATATTTACTCATTTGCAGCATACTTTTATGACGTCATCACTCTATAGGGATATACCCTTGAATTCCATAGCTAAGCACTGCATGGTACCGCAGGGTACTAGATTTGTTGTGACTTGCTGTGACGCGCACGCGACTGCGCTAGAACATACATTTCTCTATCTCTGAAGCTCGTATTTTATCTATGTGAGGAGGAATAGTATGGTATGGGAAAACCCTTTCATACTAAATTTTTTTTTTTTATTGACGATAATTTAAGTACGGTGGCCACAATTATTTCCAATAATTGTGAGAGAAACGTACTTATTGTAATTATTTTAATTGTACATGATGTATAAATCATTAATTCTTCTTGAATACAAATTGAAGTTTAAAAAAAAAAAATTATTATTATTATTATTATTAACGAATATTTTTACAGGATAATCCGTTAGTTAAAAACAAATATGTTAATACTGTTGTCAAGGGAGTCCTGCATAATAAAATCTAAAAAATATATGTTAAAGTTACTTACAAATTTATTTACAATATAGTTAAAACAAAATATATTATTTCTTAAAAAAAGTAATGAAAGTAAAGTAGGTCACAGTGTGAAAAGTGAAAACCGTTAAAGCTGAAACACTACCGTAAAAGGTGAAAGAAAGGGAGCTGAAAAAAGAGGATGGCAAAAAGACTACATGTCTAGCTGAGAAAAAATAAATAAATAAATATAGAGCCACTACCAAAGCAAATGCTCGTTAAACCTAGCTTTAAACGTATATAAACTATCAGCATTGCGTATATTAAGTGGTAGTTCATTAAAATATTTCCCACCAATAAAATAAAAACTTTTTCTGGCCAATTCCAATTTAACTTTTGGTAATTTCACTAAAACACCTTTGTTACGTGTGTCGACCTCTCCACGAAGAACTTCAAAATAACCAATAAGATTTTCACATACATCGCCATGAAGACATTTGAAAACGTAAGTGCAACACCGTTTTCGCATTACATTTAATACACTGGGAACATTTGCTTTAACACCAGTCGAAATAATGTAAAGTGCTCTCGATTCCAGACTCTGAATTTTCAGAGTTTGTGTGTTATTCATGCATGAAATTACGAGGGGGCAGTAAGTCAACAGTGATCATAGAACGATAGATTGTGTTAGATGTATAAGCGTCAATAAAGTATCGAATTCTTCTCAGTAATCTCAAGCGGCTTTTTTGGTAATATTATCGACGTGTTCCGACATGTTCAGTGAACTGTTTATCTTCAACCCAAGATATTTGTATGATGTTGTATGGTTCACTGTAATGTAGTTGTGTTCAAGTTGCAAGGGTGGGTTGTTAAGCTGCTTTAATCTTTTATTGGTTCCAAAAACCATGTACTCTGTTTTTCCCGGTTTCGTGTTAATTATTATTCATTTTGCTCAAGCCAGATGCAGATATTAGACAGATCTTGATTCAATAACTTTTCTACAACTTTGATATCTCTATTAGACACAAACAATACAGTGTCATCTGCATATTTCACAACTTTACAGTGAACAAGACATTTAACAGAATCGTTGAAATTTAAAAGGAACAGCAGAGGTCCTAAAATGGACCCTTGCGGAACACCACAAAAGATTGGCTTAGGCGTCGATATGATCTGATCCATTGAAACTACTTGATGGCGACAGAACAAGTAACTAGTGAACCATTTTAAAGGACCACCAGTAATGCCAAAATTGGGTAACTTATTTAAGATCGTTGCATGGCTGACGGTGTCGAACGCTTTAGTAAGGTCGATATAAATAACTCCTGTATATTCACCGTCATCCATACTTTTGCGAACGTAATCTATAAATGACATAGCTGCAAGCTCGGTTGAACGATTTTTACAAAACTCAAATTGATGGATCGACAATAGTTTTTTGTCTTCGAGATAGTCCATTACCTGAGTATAGACACACTTCTCAAGAATTTTCGAAACCCCTGGTAACACGCTTATCGGGCGATAATTATCGAAGTTGTCAGCAGCACCAGACTTATGTAGCGGTGTAACCTTCGCAGTTTTGAAATCGGTTGGAACCTCACCAGAACTAAGCGACAAGTTAATGATGTGAGTCAATGTAGCAACAATGGAAATCGCCACATCTTTTAAGAAACAAGGTGGAATGTTATCCATTCCAACAGCTTTATTCCGTTTCAGCTTTCGTAAATGTGCTAGCACTTCTCCTGATGTTACGCGAGAGAATTCAAAATCGTTCTGTTTACGCTTAGATTGAGACGGTTTATGGTTCCAAACTAGATCTGTCAAAGGAAACGCAACCTTCTTCAACTGGTTTGCAATTGACGAGAAGAAAGTACAGAAACCATCCACGATTGCATGTTTATCACTCTTTCTTGTGCCATCAACTATGAAAGAAGATGGTTTTTGATCACCCTTTGACTTTGTAGGAAAAACTTCTTTCACAGTTCTCCAAAATGTATTCGGTTTTGATGCATTTTCCTTTAAAATTGTGTTAAAGTGGGTTTTCTTGGCCGATATTGACATCAATACAGATTCTATTCCTGATAATATACCTTAAGTGGGTAAATTTTGGCGAGTATTTAATTTGGCGAATGACCAAAATGGAATATTTGGCGGGGATTTATTTTGGCGAATGACACAAAGAAATGAATTTTAGTTATAAAACTTGTTGTGAATATAAAAAAGTTCGTTTTTTGGGAAAAAAACATTTTTTTTCTTAATTCTGAAAACGTATTTTTTTTTAAATTTGGCGGGGATTTAATTTGGCGAACGGTAAATTATGTTAAATTTAGTGAGTATTTATTTTGACGAGTTTCGCCGAAATTCGCCAAATTTAATACTCGCCAAAATTTATCCACCTAAACTAATTTTGGTGAAAGTGAACTAAACACTGCAAGTCCACAGTACATGTATCAATCAAATTCACAGGAAACTGTGCTAATTTCCAATGCTTTGACAACTGAGGATATTTCCATAGCACCTGGTGAAGCAAAACAACCATACTTCCTTCTTGCAGATGATAGTTGTGAAGTGTTAGCATTTCTGTATGATTTCCAACTGGTGAGTTTGGGTATAAAGTAAATCGACAAGTGAGATTAAGCCCTGTAAAGTATTTTAACCAGCGCCTTCTGAATTATACACAATTATTTTCTGCTGATTCAGATTACATATTATATGCTTGGTCAGTAACGCAGCAATTAAAACTTTCTAGTGAGATAAGCATAGGAATAAAAAAAGTTAGCCCTGGTCAATTAACAGCTGGTATATTATCAAATAATTTTACAGGTGTAGTTAACTCTCGGATAACCAAAGATAATGCATATCAGTTCATGAGTGCTATAAAAGGTACTCCAGCACATTGGAAGAAATTCCTATTAGAAGTTCTAGCCAACTTGTTTACCTACCTTTTTCATGACCTTTTACGTGACGTTTTGAGTAGCGAAATCAATGGATTTCTTTAAACGTTGTTCCTATTTAAAATTGAATACTGGTTACACTAGCTTGACACTTTCAATATATGTTGGAAGTATTCTTTCAAGTAATTGTATTAAATGGACCTTTATGTAAAGTGACTTATCATGCTATTAGAGTTGAGTTTCAAGGACCTGGCAGTACTCATGTTCATTCTTTCTAGTGGATTTTAGATGCCCCTATTTTGAGTGAAATTAATGTTGATGAATATATTAGGTGTGTTGATGGAAATGTCAAAGCAAATGTTCCCAAAAAGCATGAAAACTTAAAATTCTTCCCTGACCACACCATCATTGCCCTTCCATTACCCTGTGATACTTTTGAGGAAAAAAAAGATAGTACTTCAGCGATGTGAAAATGTTTCCATTGTTAAAAATTACATTGATACTATGTTAGAAATCGAGTTTAAGAAAATGAAAGCAACTGCACAATGCGAAGTTATGGCTACGTAAAACATTCCCTGGAGTTATTTTTTTAAACAGTAATTTGACTTGCAATCGTTATAGTATTTTTCTTAGCAGGGAAGCATTAGATGAACTCCTAGAGGATAGTAGCTACTGATGTTTTCCAGAAAAATATGTTAGATCGTTATTTTGATAGACTTGATATGTGTTATCAAAACGGTAAGTATGCGATCATTGATTCACTCTGTTTTTCGGAATTTCTTTCTTACTACTAGCTTGCCAAGAAGTCCCCAGGTTTAAATTCAAATGATTAACAACCAGTAGTTTTAGATGATGGTCTTATGGATAAAAAATCATAAACATAATGGATATCCTAAAATTTTGCCATTAATGTCATCTAAATAAAAATTGAAATGTAGAAAAGTCAAATCTGTTACTCGCTACCATGAATCAATCCGAATTTATGTAGTGAAAAGTATGCTCATTATTTGCTTTTTGCATTTTACCCTTTTCGACACGAGGAAACTTCAATATCGCCACATTCTACAGGTACTTATTTGGCAAAGTTACAAGAACCAGGGGTCATTGATATTATTAGTAGAAACAGGCAAGTTATACAGCCACATTACAACTTCGTTTCAGAAGCGTTGTTGAATTTATATCAACACTCAAGTAATAATGCTGAAGCATCAGATAATACAATATTAATGATTTAATTTATGAAAAGGATCCTTCCTATGATGCTGTATAGCTTGAAAATAATAGCCTAGCGGTACAAAGTTTTGCCGGTCATCCAATATTTTTGTCAGATAATAATTTAAACGCCTAAAATTAGGTTACTAAATCAAAAACAAAGATAAATTTTTGATGTTGTGCATGATTGGTGCAAATGTTTTGTCCAAAACCTGTCAGTGTCTCTGAAAGAGTTAGTCATTTTCTACTTTCTACGTATTTTTAACTGGTAATGCTGGATGTGGAAAGTCATTCTTGACCAAACTTATGTATCAAACTGTGTAAAAGTTTTATCATATACGAACACATCTTTGGAAAAGCCATGGTCTTACTTATAGCTCCAACAGGTTTCGCAGCTATAATATTGAAGGTATTACGTTGTACACAGCTCTGAAAATTCCTGTTGGCTAAGTCAGGTTTAAGAAATAACTTCTCCAAATTGAAGGCGACAATCATTGATGAAATTTCTATGATTTTAAACAATATGCTTTTCTATATACATTTTCAGCTAGTTGAAATTTTTGGTTGTGCAAATCATGATAGTCTATTTGCACGCATTACTGTTATTGCTGCAGGTGATTTCTTGCAATAACCTCCGGTAGGCGCGAAACCTGTATATGCTGAATAAAGTTACCAATATTTTGCATACGATTGATTCATTGTGGAATCTTTTTGCGATAACAAAGTTGACAGAAGTGATGAGACAACAAGGGGATTGTCAGTTTATTAATGTACTCAACCATGTTAGAGAGTTATATTTAAATGATGGAGATGTAACATAACTTAAATCTAGGTGTATTAAACCCACTGATATTAACTACCCATATAATGCTCTTCATATATTTGCAGAGAAAGCACCTGCAGATGTTCATAATGTTCTTATTGAAAACCCACTACATGTTATATTTGTTAGCAATATTCCCACTTGAGAAAGTGGAAGCCAGCATAAAAATTAAGTCTAATAAAGATTCCTCCCCCGTTATTAAAAGAATGAAATTTCCTCTTATGTTGGCTTGGGCATGTACAATGCATTAATTTCAAGGATTAAGTCTTGAAAAAGCTGTAGTTAGTATGAATTTGTTGAAACAAAGAAATTTTAATTACGTTCAAATGTATGTTGCTTGAAGCAGAGTTGTTTCATTAAGGGGTCTTTATCCTATTTGATAAATTCGATAAATCTGTAATTAGAGCAGGCCCCAGAGCTTTACTAATCACAGTATGCTGATGCCATTTCATATAACATACTCTTCAAGTCAGTCTTCTACAATTACTAAGCTTAATATCAGGACTTTACCCAAACATGCTGTTGGTGCTGCCCGTCTGCTACAATCAGATATTTTATGTTTCACAGAAACACAAGTTATACTGGGCCAAACACATGCCATAATGTAACAGATGTTTAGCTGCTGTAAATAACGAGTCTTCACTTTTGGTCATGGTCAATGTAGTTGGTATGATGTACAATTTAGCTGATATTGAATCTGTGGAATCGTACAATAAAACCATTTCCCTAAGGAAAGCAGCACTGAAAGATGTTACTGACAATAGCCTTAATTTATTTTGAAGAGATTTAGTGTCAAAGGCTTAAAACCACAGAGGCAACAACTATTGTTAAATCAGAAGTTAAATTTGATTTTGACAAAGTAAATCTTAAAGATTCGGTTTTTGAAGTTGCTACTGGGAGAATAATAAATGTAAAGCTGGACACCTTGGCAAAAAATGCTTTGTGATAATGTAAAAGCGATATTGTCCAAGAAGACGGTGTATTTATCTGTAATGAAGGTAATGCGATGGGGATTCACTTCTATAAAAAGTGGAAGTGTCGTTTTTACAATGTTAGATAACATTTCAAATAAAAAAATAAATTTTAATTCACCCTCAAGCATCATAGCTAAGAAATTTTATTTGGTTTACACTGAGAAGTATAAAGTGGCTAAAGCTATGCTGAAGTCTGTGGTAACGTTGTCCTACTGCAAGGCTGATAATAAAGTAGAGTCCATACAATAAACTCTGAACATTTTGCTGATGATATTTTTTAAAGTTTATTATTTTTTTCGATACAATAGTTTTATTTAAGCACATTTGTTGATGCTTATATTTTGTTCATTCATTTTTACGTCTGGTTCTAGAAAACAGTTACGCTTTTAACATAACCACTTCTCATGTTGTCAATTTTTAAAAAAATAATCCTCATCGAATAAAAATTTATTATTCGATATGCGAATGAAAGTACAGCGTAATGATACTTGATGTTTGCTTATGATAAACACGTGCATTTTCAGTATTCATCTTTTTATTGGTAGATTTGTATATCGCAAATTTTTATTCTGTAAGAAAAATAGTTCCTGTATTTATTTTAAACGAAAATGAAAACCTTTAAAAATATGCTCACTGAATTTAGGCTTTTTGCTACAAAATCTTCCCTACCGCACTGATGCGGCAAAAACAAGTTTAAACAAATTTGAAAACACGGTACTTTGCTGTCAATTTTTTCCCAATTGCGAATACACTACGGGTTTTCTTGTTTTGGATTGAGGTTACTCGTGAACAGCCGCTAGTGCATATTACACTTTTGTCATAGTAGGGAAAGATATCACGTGGGTTATACTTTTGTAGGTATTCAGTGCTTCCCACGGTAAAAAGACGTTTGCATTGAGGGACCGTGAATGGCCACAAGGAAGAACCGTAATAACAACAATTCTAAATGAGAAAGGAGAGGTGAGTGTAACAATACTTCTGATCTGCTGCCTTGTTTTTGAAAACAAAAGTTGCCATGGAGAAGCCCTGATTGATACCCAATTTTTCAGCGCGGAACAATGGAGTCATCTTTTTTGCATATGAATACTCTATACCATCTATCTTGGGTAGCCAAAACCTGAAAGCTCAGTAAGGACGACTCCTAAAACAAGGAACCAATTGTGACTGCGTTATTCTCTCCTAAATTCAAGCTCTTCCTCTCTGATATTTAACTTCCAGACATACATATTCGACATATTGTAAGCGAAATTATGTTTTTCAGGTTATTACTATACACAACATGTTGAAAGAAAACGTGACATCAAGTGTAAGTATGAAGTTGAAACTTCTTTCGTAAAAACAATAAATTCAAGTTCATATTAAATATTTGAGTTTACCTTTTTCTTGTGCTTTTTTGTGGAGTGAAATACATTTTTACAATTAGAACGTTTTTATTAATAATTAAAAATTATTTTTCTGTTTTTAGCATGCTGATGCGGAGCATAGAACTGGTGCTTTTATGTATGTATTTTGTGTTTATCCGAAGTCCATATAACACACTATATTCAGAACAGACAGACGAAGGGGTTTCACACCTGACACATAGTGCACGCTAGTTGCTCTTTTTAACATGCTGTAGCTATAGAATAATCACGTCAGGTGTTTGACTTTAACCAAATAACCAAGATCCTAAATCCTAATTCCGCTGTGTAAACATTGACAAGTGAACTTTGAGAAGTTCAAATTGTGTATATCCAATGTAGAAACAGCTGATATTAGTACTTGTGGCAATGGAATTCAAAATTTGCTGTCATTTTCCAAAATTTCGTCTCACTGATTGTACTTATTTAATAAGCTAAGTTACTGAGCTACATAAAAAAGCTACGGGTGTGTGATTAACAGGAATAGAACAGGACAATGTAATGCGTACGGCGTTAATTTTTTTCTAATTCATTAGACTATGTTCTAAATTCTTAATCAAACCAGCATACGTCTGTTTATTCTTCAGGTTGAACATCAGCGCTCCTCCAGTGAAAGGAGGGAATGAGTGTGAACAACGTTGTATGAAGCAGTACCGAGTTGACTACAAAGGTCCCAGCGTTGCCAGTAATTTGGCAGGTGTTGAGATAACAGAATGTAATCTAGATGGTGAACATGTCAAGTTGTACAACGCTTCCTCCAACGTAAGTAGTTTGAATATAGAGTTGTTGGTTGGAATACTAATTTAATATCAGATATTTTGCAGCCAGAAATTTTCGCGAAATTGAAAAATGTTGTGGAATTTATTTTCGCAAATATACATTTTCTGTAACTTGAACAAAATTGAAATTTGTAACTGTTGTATCAGATATATATAAGCTTTGAGTCAAAACTTCCGCTTTGCCAATAATTTTTAGTATTTGGTAATTACATTTCACTTGACAATTTATTGGGTAATTTAATTTTGCCAATACGAAATCAAATTGCAAAAACCGCGAAAATTTCTGATATTATTGTAAGAAAAAATTGGTTAAGAATTACACTTCTAAGGGAATAGTAAAATACATATTGAATCATTGTTTACAAATTTGCCGCTTCAAACTCTTCACGATTTATGTGATCGGCTGAGTTATTTTTTCACTTACTTCAATAAAAGTCGATATAGCAAAGAAAGACTTTGCAACTTTAATTAACTAAGCCGGTAGCAAGGAAAATCTTTTCGAGAGAGGCGTGGAGCAGTAATTAGTGTCTACACGAGGGGCTAACCATATTGTTTGCCCTGAAGACTAAATTTGAAAAATGAGCTGTTTAGATCATCTAAAATGCGTATTTAAATAATTTGGGAGTAGCATAAAAGCAATTCTCTCTCTGTCAGACCTAATGGTGATGTACGAGTTTTGGATTTCTGAAAAAAAAGAAATCAATTTGACCTGCTGTAACCTTTTTAAAAAGTTAAAGCGTAAAAGGGCGAAATGTGTAAATTTAACATCTTTAATTACTGAAGCCAACAAACCCACGCTGATTTTTTAGGAATAAAACTACTATAAATCATACTTTAAAAGATTTTTATAAATACTTTTTCGAAATTATACTTACAGGATATATGTTTGGATAGCTGGATTCTTCAGCAAACCGTAAACGAAGATGACTGTACGGTTATCGAAACACAGCTTCAGGATGGGATCAAAACAGGCCAGTCAATAAAGGTTCCCTTATTTCCTTAATAAATTTTGATTTCTTAATTTATAATCTGAAAGCAAAACAGTCAGTTACCAGTGTAACAAATATGCTTCAAATTTGTGTTATGCTAGTCAAAAGTTTGATACACCGCAAGTTAGCCAGGGTGTTGTCCAATTGCCATCACATGAACATGTTGGCAATAACATCTTCCATTTTCCTCAAGTTGTGTGTTTCATGTTTGTTTCTCGAACGTCGAAATATTTGTTTTGAAGGTAAAATGTGAAAAACTTATGGATGTACAGAAAGTTGTGACAAGACTTATCAATCAAGAGAAGAAGGTTAGTTTGTCATGGTCGCTGTCGCTGTTGTTATTTTCGCGTTTAATGTCGTTGTCTTTGTAGATTTCGTTTTCGTTTCCGTTGTCATTTTCACTGTTGTGTTGTAAGTTGTCGCTGTTGTTATTGTCGTTATCATTATCGTTATCATTATCGTTATCATTATCGTTATCATTATCGTTATCATTATCGTTATCATTATCGTTATCATTATCGTTATCATTATCGTTATCATTATCGTTATCATTATCGTTATCATTATCGTTATCATTATCGTTATCATTATCGTTATCATTATCGTTATCATTATCGTTATCATTATCGTTATCATTATCGTTATCATTATCGTTATCATTATCGTTATCATTATCGTTATCATTATCGTTATCATTATCGTTATCATTATCGTTATCATTATCGTTATCATTATCGTTATCATTATCGTTATCATTATCGTTATCATTATCGTTATCATTATCGTTATCATTATCGTTATCATTATCGTTATCATTATCGTTATCTTTGTCGTTGTCCATTTCACTGCTGTCGTTTTCGTTGGCGTTCTCTGCGTCGTCTTCGTTGTCGTTAAACTCTTTACTTGTTTAAAGGAAAACAAACCTTTTGACCGTTGTATAATTGACAATTATTAACAAAAAGAGACGTTTATATAGGTAGTTGCTGAACATATTCTGCAGATGTCAGCCGTAGCTGGACTTCAACAGGTACCGAGGATAAAATAATTATTATTTACTAGTCGAAGTTTTGCTTAGTATTTATATATTACATCAAAAGTGTTCATTTTTAGGATGTGAACGCTGACAAAAGAGAATCAGGGTGTATTTTGTAAGATGAAATCAAATTTTTGCGTTTTAATATTGCGACAAACCAAGTCTGCGTGCTTTTAACTTCAGTCCACTATACATTACCCTGACACGAACTAAATTGCGACTTCCGACTTGTTTTCAGCTCCATGATGCTTAGCAATCAGTACCCTCATTGATTTCTTCCAAGATGAAAAAGTTCTAAAGAATGTGAAATGTATTTTGGGTCATGTTTTCCATGTAGCACTAGTCACAAAAACATCAATTTGATTAATTTTAAATTTGCACAATCCTGCAGAATTCCCTTTTGTTTACATTCAGGTTGGATGTAAGCGGAATGCAAGGTTGCGCAATGCAACAACGTATGAAGCTTCAATACATGACAGAAACATTGTTTAGCAAGACACTAGGAAACATTGCCATTACTGATTGTGATGAAAAAGGAAAATACGTACAACTGTCAAATCAATCCGAAGAGGTAACTGCATTTTTCATGTACTACAAATCAGGATTCTAGACGAAAAGACTTGCAAACCTAAGGAAATATGTACATAAGTCTGTATCGCGTGAAAGATGCAAAATAGAGACGTTTATCAGGTCCAAGTTTTACAATTATCTTAAAGATGGTGGAGAATTTTTCTTTAATTTTTCTTTATGTTCCAGAGTTATTTCTTGATAAGACATATCACCATTTTTACGTCACGCAAAAAAAACAATTCTACAACTTATTGCCTAATCAAAACATGAGCCATAAGGCAAATTTTTGTTCTCAAGATGTATTCGGAGTATAGTTGTGTCGTTAGCCATAAACTAGTCAATAAAGATAAAAAAATCTTCATTTGGTGATTCAAACGTGCAAGGCACCAAATTGATTTGCGTGAATATTGGACTGTTGGATTCGGAAGCAGAAGTTATATGCAATTTAGATACCGAGAGCAAGGGGCAAGGATATTTGTTTGAAATAGGGAGTACCTTAAGGAAAAATAATTATTGGGAAACTTTCTATTTGCGAAATTCGCGAAAATTACTGATTTTTTGCTTTTGATTTCCTAGCTAGCACTTGTATTATAGATATGTATATCTCAATTTTAGCAGTCTTTATGTCTAAAAATAACGCTGTCAAATTCTTTTTCGCAAAATTCGCATATTTTTAATTCTCACTAAATATAAGGTTCGCTGACTTCGCGAAAATTTGTTCTTGTGAAAATTTTATTTCGAATAATATCTCACGAAAATAAATTCTCATGAGGTACTTAAAGTAATTGAATTTCAAAAGAAGTTGTATGTTTTTTTGACAGTTGCCAATCACGAGAAGAAGAAAAAGTCTTAAAAGGTTTTCAATTTTTCTAGTACTATAAATTACTACATCATTTACAAATTATTTGCCAGTACTTTAAGAGCACAAACTTTCGCAGGCAGATATTTTCGCGAATGTCGCGATTTTTCGTCATTTTCGCGAAAGTTTGTGCCGCGAAATATTTAAAATACCGAAATTCGCGAATTTTTTTCTGCAAAATTACGTAATAATAGTCCATTCGCGAAAGTTTCTGCGCGAAAGAAAAAACACAACTTTATACAGATTAGCGTTTGGAGCATCTGTCTGGATAGGCCATGGTCATACTGCCTGAGAATAAGATTTACCATTTGGTGTTTCAATGATTCAAGAGAAGCAATAAGAGCAATGAAATCACAGAAAAGAAAATATATGATGGCAGGAATGCTTTCGATTTTCTCAACCAAGTAACTGAGTGCATTTTTTCAAAACAAACGTTATGAATATAGTAAAATTATGGAATATTATGCTTCTGAGAAATGTTATACTTTCCCCACTGGCGAAAGTTTTTGCATTAAAATTTTTTTATATATACAAAATTGTTTTTACTGCGAAATTACGTCAAAAAAGTAAAAGCACAAAATTTTGACATTTTTTTTCCTCGCGAAACTTTCTGCCCGCAAAAACTTGTGCCCTTAAACTATTATTTTTCTTCACAGGACGAAGAGCTCGAAGGTTGTTATATAACACGAGTTGTAGAAAAAAATGCAGAAGAAGCTGTGAAATACACGTTTGCTCGTGGATATGTTCTAAAGGCCAGAGAAAGTGTCAAGGTAAGATTCATAATGCTGCAAAGCTTTGTCTGAGACCCTGCAGAGAGAGAGATAATAATATTGTATTTTCTTAATTCTGAAATTGAAAGTGGGATAAGGGCGGGGCAGTGTTTAATTTTATTTATATAGCTGTCTTTTCTAGTCAACATTGGAAATTGACATGTTTGCACATATGAGCTTTTTTTGCAGGTTTGGGGATCGAATCAAAAGAAATACCTGCCTGACCATATTGCATTGAAACATTGTGATTGGCCCAATGGAAAAAACTGTATCACAACCCTATATAGCAGCGATGAAAATGTATTATTTTCTTATTTTCTTTCTTTTTAGCGAAACACTCTGTTCATCCTTGGAGGAAGAAATACAGTATTTTTCCCTCCAAGGTTCATCCAATGTGACGAAATATTAAGATGACTAAAACTTGGTCTAAGATTAATTGAAAAGTTGATTTCTTCCAAATTCAAAAAAATTATACCTACACCATGAAAATATGAAAGTTATACTGATCAATTTTTTTCTCTTCCTCGATTTCGGGAAAGAGAGTATAACGTATTTTCCAGCGTTTTTATACTACAGAGGAAACATTTATGACGTCACGTTATAGTATTTTAAGTAGTACAGTATGGTATACATAAGCGCCCTTCCTGTATTTTTATCCAATAAGTGCCCATTTCAAAAGAAGGTGGAAATTTTTTTGGCGTGTATTAATTTTTTGCGAATTAATGCTTCTGCACGCAGTAATTTTATCCGAAGATTATTACAAAATTGAACGTCATTAAAAAGCGACAGTCAATAATAATAAATAAGACCAATTTTAGTCAATCATATGTCATTAATTAGTAAAAATGTCCGCGTTTTTCGCGTGCATTAATTTTTGCGAATTAAAAAATATCAAGGGCGAGAATTATACCCATCATAGATTTATTATTTATAATTCTTTTAAAAACGATCGAAATTAAGCTGTTAGTAGTTTTATGGGAATTTGTTTTGAAATCGTATTAACTTAAATTTTGCCAGTTAGCTAGTACATCATTACGTTACATGTTCATTCTTCTTTCGTTTAGATTATTGCGCAACACAGCATGGCAACCGTATCTACTGAGTTGCAGTAGCCAATTTAATCCCGATTATTAATTGTCATTGTTTTTTATTTGTTTGTTTTCTTTTTTCTTCTGAGGTGAAAGTTGGGTAGCGGATACTTTGACTTACCAAATTATTGGTTTTATTTATTGTTGTATGATATTTCTAGCTTTTTATTTATCAGTTATTGCTATATAAAAGCATATTGTCTGAAGTCTTAAAAGAAAGCGCATGAAATTACAATGCATTTATTATTAGTAAATCCAACCTCGTCCCCAGGGCATCTTGTATCTTTCTGACTTCGGGACGGCGATACGAACATGGCCCTTGAGGAGGCCTCGTCACGTGACCCACCAATGCACAGTTTTTCTAGGTGTAATATATTTTATATATTATACCTATATATAACCTTGCAGAGCTAAGCGAACTTGTTGGAAATTGGTAAATGATGTGCCCACCTGACTATATCACTTTATTGGTTCTCTAAGGTGCAAAAATGGCTACATAATTTTCAAATGGTAATGTGATTATAGGAAGCTAGGCAAAAAATTTAAGTTTATAGTAACATTTTGGCGGAACTTTAGAATTCTCATTTTCTGTAAGTGCATATCTGTGTGTCTGCATTGCAGCTCTTATATGATGACCAATATTTTACTGTATGAATCCCAAAGTTGCTTCCTTATTAAATCACACATACGGAGTAGTGTGATATGTTGGTTTACCCTTTCGTCGCGGCGACAGCGGTCTTCGGGAAAGTTTCGACACACTGGATTCAAGTCATTGTTATTGCTCATTTCACTGGATAAAAAAATTCTCTACTATTTTCTCGCGTAAACGGAAAGCTCATGTTTTTGTGCTTTCTTGGTATCAAGTTAATGAAGAAGACCTTTATCTTTAGCTGTTTTTATTGAAGCATGGCGCTAAGTTAAGATGAAGAAAGAAGCTGTTGTTGCTGAAATTTTTCAAGCAAAAATAAAGTGAAGTGAACATAATTTAAAAATCAACAATTTTAGGATGATTTGAAAGGACGCTATGTTTTAAAGTGTTTTTATGTTACAATACGTAACATTTCTTTCTGTTTGTACAGTTCCTCATAGCTAGCCAGAATTTAGAGACTTTATGCAGGGATTTTTTTTTCTTCTTTTCAGCGAAACAAACGAACAAGCAAACAAACAAACAAACCAATTTTTATTATGTGTATTTTGCCATGTATTAAAGAATCGTAGCTAAGAATTTGCGTGTCGTATAATTTATTGTGTTTTTTTTCTGGACAATGTTGTATTAACATATAAAGCTCTAACTTTTTCAAAAATATAAAGTTTATATAGTTTCTTATTTTATTTTTTCACATGTGCTCTCACAAAAGCAAAACTCATATTCGGTTTTGGTTTCTTTCTGCATATTCTTTTGAAATAAGTTCTCACGCGCAGAGGAAAAAACATTTTTGAAAAGAAGCTTTTGTCCGGAGTGATCAGAATGTTTGATAAAATTTTAAAGCATGCAGAACGTTTGACGACCTCCTACACAGGGCATTTTTAAAAATCTTATTCTGAATACGTCAAAGGCTGGGTTTATTCTTGGCTTGTTTTCTTACCTCTTTTGACACCACATGTTCTAATTAGTTGTTTGAAGAATTTGGTTTAAATTTTATCCCGCCCTCCTCAAATACAAAATTTACGAATATGCAAGTGATGCAACTGGAATTGCAGGTTATTATTTTTTTATTAATATCTGGATCGGTATTATATCGACATTCTTCGCAGGAACGCGTAGACTGAAATGTTTATTCGTTATGTGTGATTTCTAACCGACCGCGGTGTCTTGTTATTATTTTTTTTAAAATGTCATCAGAAAGTGAGGACATTAACCTCTTCACAGTTTAAGTTCGCTCATTTTCTGTATTAAAAAAGGAAGTAAGGGCATTACAAATTTTTCTCATTTTCTGAAGAAATAATTAGTCTCACTGCATGGAAATGTTATTAGCAGTAACTTTTCCTAATGACCTGTTTTTAAAACGTCATACAGCTTTTTAAGATTTCGGATTACATTCTAGATCTTATTTAAACGGGCGGTCTTTTTCTTATTCTCCTCCTTCTTCTTTGACCGATTTTTCAAGCGATTGCCTATTTTCAAACTCCTTCATATTTTCATGTAAAAGTTATGTTTTCAACGAGGCGGATTTTGTTCAACTAAACCGAGCTCTAGAGGTTAAGATACGAGTCGTTCCTTTCGAGGGACCGATTTCAAGCACGCCATATACTGATTATACTCCAGCTTGTTCACCAAGCTGCACAGCAAAGTTTTTTGAAGCGAAGATAAATAGTTGGTTAGGTTATAATAATTATTTAACTGCCTAAATTTCAGTTCTATTAGCGTTTAAGATATTCTCTTCATTATGTCTACACACACGTTAGGTTATAATAATTATTTAACTGCCTAAATTTCAGTTCTATTAGCGTTTAAGATATTCTCTTCATTATGTCTACACACACGTTAAGATGAAAATATCATCACGTTTTCTAGCCATGTGAAAATCTGAAACAAAACAATTTTAGATTTTTAGCTACAAACGTAGATTTCAAGGCAGCATCCTTCTCAAGCCAGCTAGCTGTAGCCGGATGTACGAAAAGAGAAGGATACACAACGCCAACAGATCTATTGTACTATGCGTGTTTACTCTATTCAATTCAATTTCAAAGGAATTGAATAAATTAACTTAAGATTGTTTTTATAACAATAAACCCGATTGTTCATAAATGGCATATTTAATAGCATAAGCCAATGGGAGCGTAGCTCTAACATGTGCGTAAGTAATAATTATTTGCCGCTTTTTTCACGACAATTCAGTTTGTTACGAAAAGAAAACAATATAATTTTGCTTCAAAATGGCAATGAATGTAAAAGTTTTGAGATTAAAATGCCTGATGACATCCACATTGACATTATTAAGGTTTCTTATAGACTTTTTTCACAAGCCAATAAAGGCTGTGGAAAGGAGATTGGCCTTTCTACTTTTATAAAAGCTGTAAAAGAAATCACATATAATCCAAGACTACGAGACTATCAACATACTATTTTTTAGTGTAAAATCGTTATAAAAATACACAAATATACAAAAGCAAAAAAGTCATTTTTTTTTATACTTCTTCCGTCTCGTGTCATGTACGTCAATTGTTGACCGAGTGTCTGGTCTTTCAGAGGTGTCCTCACAGGTCTCCAATTAAATTCCATTCGATTCCAACTTTTTCACATAAATGTCATTTCATTATTTAAGAAGTACCTATAAATAATGAAATAAATTGTAGATATATTCGTTGGAAAGTTTAAGTGAGGTTATTCCAAGAACACATAACCTCAAGCAAGGAGCTCAAGGGACCCAGGACAGAAAGACAAAACAACAGTTTTTATACGAACAAAAGTTTTATTTTTGAAAATGTAGACATAGAGAAATGTATGTTCTGGCACAATCGCGTGCGCGTACGCAGAGACGTTCACGGTCAAACTCAACAAAAGTCCCTACCATCAGATACATATCCCTATTATACCACAAATAAGTAAAAATATTTCTAGCACAATGCACGGTCAAACTCAACAAATTTCCTTGGCGCAATATATGGTCAAAACACACCAAATTTACTAGCGCATGGTGAATTCAAATAAAAAATCGCGTGCGCGTACGCAGTGACGTCACAGCAGGTCACAGTCAAACACAACAAATCCCTATTATGCAATGCTTAGCTATGGAATTCAAGGGTAAAGTCCCTATCATGCGGTGTTGAGTAGGGTAAGTCCCTAGTAAGTGATGACGTCATTAAATCATACAAATAGGAGTAAAATTCTAACACAGGGGGAATTCCCTAATGATACTAATAATCATCAAAAATCAACGCAATAGGGGCCTTCAAAATTATAAAGCTTTAAATAGGACTGCCGTACTAAATATGATACTTAGGGATATAGAATACCATCATCAGTTCAATAATTCAGTTCTTAAAAACCCCCGCCTACTTGTACGTACACCGAACCGTTTTTTAACCCAATACATGTGCAATGAAGCCGTCGAAAGAAACCCTTGCATGCTCAGATATGTACTGGATCAATTCAAGACACATGCCATGTGCAATAGGGCCGTTTGGAAGAAACCCCATCTGTTCGAATATGTTCCAGATCACATAAATACGCAGGACATATGTGACAAGGTTGTTGAAATGAATCCCTTGATGATAAGGCATTACTGGACCGTTTTTTAACCCAATACATGTGCGATATGGTCGCCTCAAGGAATCCCTACCTATTGGATGATGTACCGGATCGGTTCATGACGCAGGACATGTGTAATGAGGCTGTTGTAAAGGAGCCCTATGCACTCAGGTATGTCCCCGACAGGTTCAAGACACAGGACATATGCAACGAGGCGGTTGAAGCTGATCCCATTATGCTCGGATATGTACCAGATCATTTCAAGACCCAGGGCATGTGCAATTGGTACATTGACAAGGAACCAATGAAATTCATATATGTTCCGGACCAGTTCAAGACAGAGTACATGTATATGGCCTGGGACCACCATCAAAACCCTTGGACCGCATACCACAAGAGAAAGGATACCAGGGCCAGGATTAAGGAGGAGCTAGCCCCAATGGCCTGGCATCCTGACAGGGTCATCGATTAGTGCTTTTCAGAGGATGAAAAGGCAGACCTCGAAAAGTTGTGGGGTTGAATGGAGGGGAAAAAAAAAAAAATACATTCAGCAGGTTATAAAATCTTCTGAATATATTGAAATATTCAATAAATGGGTTACTACAAGACACAGGACATGTGTAACTATGCGGTTGAGGAGGACCCTGATAATCTGGAATTTGTGCCGGGCCGTTTTAAGACACAGGACATGTGCAACAAGGCTGTTGAAAAGGATCCCTTGATGTTCGAGTATGTGCCGAGCCGGTTCAGGACACAAGACATATGTTTCAAGGCCGTTGAAAAGAATTCCTATGCGCTCGGGTATGTGCCGGACAGGTTCCGGACTCAAGACATGTGCTACAAGGCCGCTGAAAAGTACGAGCCGGCGCTCAAATATATACCGGATCAATTAAAGACGCGGGGCATGTGTAACAAATATGTTGAAAGGTATCCCCCTGCACTCAAATATGTACCGGATTGGTTTGTTACCAAGGACATGTGCAGTAGGGCTGTTGAAAAGTATCCCCCGGTGCTGAAGTATGTACCAGATCATATCAAGACGCAGGACATGTGCAGCAAAACCCTTGGGTAGAAGGGACCTAGAGGATCGTCTTGATGACCCTGAATCATAAGATAAATGGATGAACAGCAATGTAAGGACTGTGAACGTATGCTGGATGAATATGATAGGTGTAGATGCGGGCGAAGGCTTATGACAAATGGTAAATTGTTATGCTGGTACTGTTATCAGGAATATATCACATATAACGGGGGTGGATGCGTATGTACGATGACATGCAATTCTCTGAGGTCGTTTGAAATACAATAAAACAAGATGCTACAATTTGAAGAAGAAATTATAAACCCTAAGATTTTCTATAATTATGCGGCTACCTTTACGGACATTAATGATATCAACGTGGACTGCCTGACGGTATCAGATCCAATACCCGCCAATGGAGGTAAGGATAATCGGTACATAGTAGGGTACACAAGACCTCGTGGTAGCTCTCAGGGTAAAGACACCTAAAATCTGGTCCCCGCATGGGGTAAGCCGGTACAACGCTAATGCAGTACCAGCAATGAGTTTTGATTTCGAGGAGTACCCTGATTGGGTTGCGAAGTATCGTCAGATCTGGAACAAAATCGAAGAGTTGATCTCCGAGCAATTGACGACGGAGCCGGTCAAAAAGGACCGTTACGTGAATGCCAAACTTAAATACTATAAGGACGCAATCACTACTAAATTCCACGGCATGCCAGTACCATATGATGAGCCCTGCCAGGCTAGTGCAATCATGGCTATTTCATCAGTGTATGTGCAGGGCAAAAACTACTACCCCCAAGTACATGTTGTGGAATGTCGGTATAAGGACTTTAAAAAAGAATGGCTGCTGAATGAGGATTAAAAATCCCTATATTTCATAGGCCTTATGATGCCTATAAAATATAAAAAATTAAGGCTTATACTCAGGTGGGGATTCTAGGTAGTGCTTACATACTGTACAGACCTGACGTTTTTTAAAATCTCATCATGTGCCTCCTGCCTCCCTTTCGCAACCAGCTGAGCCCGCTCCTCTTCATTGAGGGCGTTCACAATACGGTTAAAACGCTGCCGCATCTGTTCCTTTAGCAACATATACCTTTGCTTCTCCTTCACAATCATATTAAACTCATATTTATCAATCACCCCATTTTCAACCGCCTTTGAGATTAGATCAATAATAGAGTTCAGCTTTGATTCCGCCAATAGTCTTATATTCTCATGCTTCTTGGACTTGACGCCCATTTTTTTCCCGGCAGTCCTAAGACCTGCCTGTCCTACCCCTACAGCCACAGTCAGCCCGCCCATTGCCACCGCCAGCGGTATACCCATTCCTGACAGCATTGTTCCTATACCAATGCTTGAGGTTATAACACTGATACCTAGCAGACCATGATCGCAGTATCGAATCCAGGTCCCATGCATCTTGACCTTTTTGTGAGTTTGTCCCGCTCCTTAATTTCACTTCGCAGATACTTCTCAATTTCACCAATTTCATTAAGTCTATATTTTTGGCTTTCCTCCAGCATGTCAGCACTTTGTGCAGGTGCGCTTGGTAGGTTTGGGTACAGCTTCGTTATATCAGCCATTTATTCTACCAACAAATGCATCGTTAGCCCGGTGAAGGCCACATTTTTGTCATAATGGAATTCATCCGTCAGCATAAACTCGAGGCGATCCGTAGAGCCTTTCAATGGCATGTAAATTGGGGTATCAAAACTCCATATCAGTATATCCCCCCAAGCGTTTAATTCCTTGATGGGCAACAAGGCGAGAATTTTCGACTTCTTGCCATCTAGTAGGCAGTCATCCTCGTCCAACTGGGGGCAAACGAGTCTTAGTCTTATATAGATATCAGTCTTATAAGTTGCAGTATAGTCACCCTTTTGATAGTACTTTTTCGAGGGGTCGTATGCAAATCGAAGGAGTTCATGCAGCTGCTGGTTAAATGCAACGGTGTACCCATCACTGACCCTCATGGTGCATAAACCACTTTTAAGCATGAATAACTTAATCTTATCTTCTGATTGGGCGTTGACAATGGATACCACATCTTCGATACGGTACAACCCAGCCATAATCTGTATTCTAGTCTCTCTTTTATCAGGCCCAACCCTACGGATGGTGAAATCGCTGTTATTATAGATGTTGAGCCACTCACCCCGTATGCTTATCGATTTCAAGGCGATTCTAGTGTCCTGTCCCAGGTAGTCCTCAAATATTGTAGGTTTATGGATATCAGTAATATACAGTTGTTTCATCTTTGTTTTAAAACAAAGATGAACATATATTGATACAACCCCAAGGCAAAGTACAATTCCAACAGGGGAGACTGGCCACTTATCGTAACCAGCCTGGAGCATCAGGACCTGTATGTATCTACAGACTCACACATTTCTGTGGCATTCCCTGAATTTAGTAAATCCCCCATCAAGCCTTCGACTAATCTGCTTAATGACTCTGTCATTGTGGGTTGGAAGGGGCAAGCGTTGGACTACTGGAATGTGCAGGTTAATTTTGCCACCCACTGCGCAAGCACCGCATTGGGCATATCTACTAAGCACCTAACGGGCTCCGTGCCCCTCGTCAACGCCATCTTTAAATTCCATGTCTGCTACCACATGCGTCGCATCCTAGCAAGGATGAAAGTACCCATGCCATATGACGATGGGTTTTCAAACTATCAAAATCCATACTCAACCTCTGGGTATGCGCAAGTATGTAGAGAATATGGCGCGGATCCCAATGGCATGTACAAGTTTAAGGCAGTAGGTGCCTCGCTCACCAATGGCAGATGGTGGCCTCAGGTTGATGGGGACTGGGCTAAATTCATCATCCCCAGCAGCCAGGGCTTGACGTCGGAAGGCCTCACTAAGTTAAGCGAGATTATTCGAGTATACGTGGTACTGTTACTTGGTTCGCAGGCAGGGGCCAAGGCATCCCTACTCGGATCCGGTGCGGACAACTATACAGTAAGGCAGATTTTAATGCAGAAATTTGAAGCCATGGTGCAACGTCAGGAGAATGTGGGACACGACATTACAGAGTTCCAGAAGGTACTTCAATATGCCAGAACACCGGTGAATTTTGCCGTTATGCCAAGCGTATACATGCTGCCTTCCGACATGAACCTGCGTATAGGTAAGATTGTTGGGTATAATAACAACATTCTCATAGCACCCGCCAATGTCAATGTGGGGGTGCAGGTTGATGTAAATAACAAACCTATTGTTAGGCATACCACACCTAGTCATACTATACCTTATATGCATACTATCAAAACACCTACACATGCTACACCTCCTATACATCCCCCTGGGCACAGGGAACCCCTACAAAACCAGCACGAGAATACCAAAGCGGCCTTGATCACGACGGGGGTAGGCCTCATCATTGCGTACATGTGGCTTAGGTAACCTATTTCCTCTTTCCAATATAGACCATAGTAAACCCGGCAGCGGCCGCGATGGCCATGTACAGATGCTTGGCCGCGTATTCCACGACTGTTGCCGCTACCCTGAGAAAGAACGAGACTACGGTACCAATAATCCCGGGTAGGGCAACACCTGCCTTACCTGCTAAGTACTTGAGGAATTTACCCAATCGTTCCAACTGCTTCTCCACAAACCCTTTTCCCGCACCCCCCGCGGCACTTCCTCCTGCAGCACCCGCCGCGGTAGAACCACCCGTAACAGCGAGTACAATGGTGGAAACCAGTAGACCAATGGCGGAGATTATGGAGGCTATCGTCAAGCCCTGTTCCCTGAAAAGGGTTTTAAGCCTCTCAAGCAAGGGCATGTCATCTGCGGCGACCTTCATCAACTCGGCCTTGATATTTTTCAGATGCTTAAAAATTTCGGAGGAAAGTAGACCATGCCTTCCAAGCACATCCTTCCTATCCTTCTTTAATCCATCAATATCCTTCTCAAGATCGTCGATATCATTATCCCTTTGCCTCCCGACCTGCTTTTTAAGCTGTTTCACCTTATCCTCCTTTGTCTTGATATCGCTATTAAATTTAAAAATATCATCCTTAAACTTTTTTATTTTTTCCTGCAAGTTTTGAATTTCAAGCTTTACATTCATCATATCCATATCCCCGATGGCATCACCGATGTTTACAAACGAAGTATCGACAAAACCCTGCATATCATATGCAAAATTTTGAATGCCGTCCACTGTTTCCTCAACTGTTTCCATCTCAAAAATCTCGCCCGGGTCCTCCTCGGCATTATTTATAAGGACATCAACTTCATTCGCGAGGCTCTGGGCCATTGCCATACTATCCTTATTGGGTGTTTGATAGCCCTCAAAACCCATAGCTATCATACGCTTCTTGCCTAAATTTTTCTTGAGCTCTCCAATAGGAAATTGACCATTTTTCAATGTGAGTTGTTTTTCAGGCAATTTTTCATCAGCACTCACAATCTCTTTGATAAAAAGTTGTCCATCTCTTTCAAAAAACAAATCATGATGTTTGGCTCCGAGAACGGGCATAAGTCCCAGCTCATCCCTAATTTTCGTGTATAGCGTATCAACCCTTGATTTAAAAAGTGTCATCGCGGGCGACTCCGTAGCTATGGTGTCCCCATGCCCTTGCCGTCCTGACGTTGAGGCCCCCGGCGTTGATGGAAGTTGCTGCGTTGATGGGAGTTTTGACGTAGTATCAGGCCTATCATCCTTCCCACCACCACCCTTATCCTCTATCTCATGTTCATATGATGGATTAGTTGGCATTTTATTAAATGAATTTTCATATATAATAAACCATGAGTACAATATTCGGAGCTACATTAGATCCATACGCAGAGACGAAGCAGCTCCTCGGTATCAAAGGACGCCGTCAACGAGTTCAGATAAGTCATATACCATCTACAATCAACCAGAATGAAGATCTCTATGTTGACATCCCAAACATGTCCCATAACGATGTCATCTTTCCTGGAAGTCTCAAACTATTATTTGATCTGGAGCTGACGGGTACAAACACGAAGCGTACCCTTGTCAACAACATAGGGAAGAGTCTAGTGCGAGATTTACGTATCACCCTGAATGGCAACGAGGTACAGAATATCAGCGACCACAACACGCTCGCGGTCTACAGAGACCTGTGGCTACCTAAGTTTGATCGTGACAATAACCTGATTTTAGAGGGGATCAACCCTAATGACGGTACCATCAGGGCCCTGCAGGTAAAAGCCAGCGATCACGTGGGTACCGACGAAGAGAAGGCCATTGTTGCAGCGTATGGGAATACATTTTGTATACCCCTTGGTAAGGGCTTTGAACTGACAAGAGACTTACCGTTTTACCCGACAGGGCTACATGACAGGCTACAGTTTGTCCTACATCTTGCCCCATATGGCGACGTCATCAAAGATGGGGGCACGGCAGCCGTTGGGTCCACGGCGGCAAAGGCAGCAGATGCCGCGTACAAGATAACCAACATTAAGCTGGAGTTTGACAAGATTACTCACGAAGGCCTGGCGAGTGCCATGATGTCAAGGTATAGGATTCTCGCCCTGCCCTATGAGCGGATCCTGAGAAGTAAGGTGGTGACCATGAAAAAAACGGATACCTCATACAACCTTCAGATCGATACGCCTGCGAAGAGTCTCAAAGATGTCTTGCTACTGTTTGTGGACCCCTCAAAAGTGAAAGCTTATTCAGGCATCAACGAGGTCTTTTATAACCCCAAGCTTGAGAAAATTAGCGTTACGGTTGAGGGTGAACCGAATGAGCTCTATAGCCATGGTATGTTACCCAAGGACCACCTCGAGCAGGTCGTCAATCTCTTCGGGAGCCATGACTCGAATGTGACGATTGGCCAATTTTTCAACGAGAGATACGCCCTATTCATCGACTTTAGGGCCTCTCCTGATAATACCCTACATGGCTCTGGAAGGTCTCTGCAAAGGCTTAGTGATGGCATAACCCTCCACATGACAAAAAAGGCCGACGGAACTGGGGATTTCAGATGCTATGTGTACCTACTTATAGACGCCCAATTGAATATTATAGACGGTAGGTTCCACTCCGTTACTTATTAGGTATCGACCATTAATAAAGGATGGCTACTATCGCTGTGATCGTTGCCGGGGCGGCCATAAATGCATTAGCCTTCAGTGGCACAAACTATCTTTTTTCTAAACTTTCAGGGCATGGTGAAGCGGAGCGTAAGCGGCACGATGAGGCCGTTGAAAATCTCAATTCAGCTCAGGCCGATTGGATCAGGGAGAGGCAGGCTAAATTGGATTGGTTCAATGAACAACGGGAGATGCAATTAAAGGCCGGTAAAAGCCTTCGTGAACTCGACGATAGTATGTATCAGTATTATATCGCTTCAGATAAAAAAGCCCCTCAATTGAAAGATTTTTACACCCCTTCAAAAACCCAACAAGATGGCGAACTCACATTCATCGTTGGCTCCTTGTCCCTACTAGGGTTCGTAGCATACAAGTATCTGTAAAATGTTTTTTGACATGTATAATAAAGACATGTCAAAAGCATCACATATCGTTACCGATGAGGAGGCTGAAAAGCTGGGCAATATCTACTATACCCCAGAAAATCTGTGGACCGGGCGCAAGGCTATTAAATTACTCGCGAAGGAGAGCGGTCTCTCCAAAAAGCTAGTAACTCATTGGTTATCTCGTCAACTGTTATGGCTACGGCATATTCGGGGTCCAAAGCGTATTGACTACCCCCATTTTACTGTTACGAGGCCCAATGAAATGCATCAGTTTGATTTGTTGTATATGCCACATGACAAGTTATATGGAAGCACCTACAAATACATCCTGACAGGCATTGACGTGGCCTCGAGGTACAAAGTAGCTAGACACCTGCGTACCAAAAAGGCTAGCGAGGTCGCGGACATGATCAAAGATATATACAAGGCAGGACCTTTACACTACCCCAAGATTTTCCAGTGCGACAACGGTTCTGAATTCAAGTCAGATGTAACGAAGATACTGGAGGGTAAAGGCGTTGAAATCAAGAGGGCCACCACCAAGTACCATCATACGTTTACAGCCTTTGTAGAGAGCTACAATAAGGTCATCGCCGAAAGGCTCTTCAAGCCTCAAGATGCCCAAGAGTTGGCTTCTGATGAGACTAGCAGTATTTGGGTCAAGAATCTGTATACCATCGTGAAGGGTCTCAACAATACCAAGACTGGCCATGATCGATATGAAGCCTAACAAGGCGATCAAGCTTGAGGAGGTACCGCTCGCAAAAAGTCAGCAATATCCTGAAGAGAAACCCCTACCTGAGGATGGTTTATACTTGTATTTGATACAACCGGGGGAAGAACATGGAGATTCGAAAAGACGCGCCACCGACGCCTTTTGGAGTAGGAAAATGTATAGGTTGGATCGTATAGTAGCGGGTAGTCGCGTGCTGTGCTATTTAAAGGATGGTCCTGAAAGAAGCTTCGTGTCAGAAGAGTTGATGCTTATTCCAGAGGATGTTCAGGTACCTCCAGAGGATGTTAAGGATTGGTAAAGAGTATTTTATATACCATAGGGAGGGGTTGGGAACCCACCACTAAATGAGGCTTTGATGCTATATGATTTTTCCCTCTTCCAAGGGAGGCGGTGGCACCGCCCCCCTCCTCGAATACCTGATCGGGCGGAGATGCCCCCTTGGACCCCACTATTTCAGACCTGGTATATAGGAAAGTTGAAGGTATTGGCATATTTTTAATTTTTTCAAGACCTAAAAATCTCCCTAGATCGGCCATTTTGAACATAGGTTGGTCCTGGTTGTTGGACAAGGTTTCAATTGCTCCTGCGTTGAACGAAAGCTGTGACGACATCTTTTTTATTATAGCAACGTAGGCCAGAGAATTTCTTGTATGGTCACTCAAGGATTTTCCAAGTCCTAGGGTGTTCCAATCTCACATACAGGCATGCATGCTTTGACTTTTTCAACTCAGCCTTGATATTATCCCAATCGGAGATCATATTAGTCTCTTCGTCTCTTCATATCTGAGCGCTCATGGGGGTACCACAAAAACAGGGCTTTCTTTTGCCTCCTCAGATTCTTGGGGAGAGCAGTGTAGCTCTGGGTAATTAACCATGAACTATGCTTGAGATGTCTACCACTGATAGCCAATTCAAGTAATGGTTGTCCACGTTTATCGAGGCTTTCATCGGCTATACAGTCATCCACGACAAACAACGTCTCCTCACCCGCCAACAATGAGGACAATTTTTGAATCCATTCGAAGAGTTGCTCTTTGGGGTCTATCAGGAACACGTAAGGGTCCTTCCAGAGCGAAGCCCTCTCAAGGTATGTGGTATTCCACCGTATAGTCGGGCACAGTATCGCAATATTGTGATAGTGTCCCCTATACTCATTTTCCAGTAGGCTCAGGACACGTTGTGTTTTTCCGCAGCTTGTGGGTCCTGTGAAGATTGCCGTGTGGGGGTCCCGCACAATATTTAACATTTATTCAATAGTTGCCCCACTTTCGATCATGAATTTTTGGGTATAGCGCGGTACAATCGCGGCAGATCAACACACCTCCATGTTTATTCTCTAAGAAGCCGTGGCATGCGGGGCAGAGCTTGGTATCTCGAGCCTTATATTCCATGGGTGGTGGAGTATATGTTAATTTTCCCTGTAGGCATCGTAATGCATTGCGGTACCTTTTGACGAGCAGTTCCTTTTCATAGCTCTCGGGTGGTGCCTCGACGAGTTCGATGTACCGGGGTATGATACCATCTGTGAGTAGAGTGTAAAGAAATAGATAATTTTCATCCTGCTGAATTTCCCTAATTTCCATGTCAATATCAAGAGGGTCTACCTTGTGTTCGATAACAGGGTCCTTGCATTTGGTACGCCGCCTCTCCTTCGCCTTAGCCAGGCAACCTATGCAGCTCTTCGTCCTACCATTGCCCCTAATCTTGAATATGTCCGGGGCTAGGATGTGCTTGCACTTGGAACAACATTTGGCCTCCATTTATTACCCTGGATCCTCTTGCATACCATAGCAACATCGGAAAGCGTCGGATATCTCCCGGTTTCTATATATTTAAACGGTACCTTATGATCAATATGAACATACTCGTAGTGTTCCCAGGTCATTCCTTCAGAAAACTGGGCTTCAATATGAGCCCTACAGATATCTATGACCTCCTTGTTTTTATGTAGGGGCTGTGGGCGGAGCCTTGCGCGATCCTTTGACGCCTTGCTGGAACGAGGCATGTGATGCATTGCCTTAGCATTGAACCATTACGTTTCACCCTGAAATGGTTCAATGGGAGATAGTGCTTGCAAGCGGTACATATTTTACCCTCCTCCATTTCTATTTACCCCATTAGGGGGTAAATAGAAACTTTACCAAACGCTCATTTCGGAGGTATCAGAGACTTTTTGTACCATCCCTGTTTGATGGCATATTCGTCGAATAAGATTGCCGCCGTCATATAGCCGGCAAGTTTAAGGCCGTCCTCCAAGGCCATCTTCGCCCCAGGCCTGGAAACCCCCAAAGCCTTTTTTGCCCCCATAGCGATCAGGATAGTGTACGATACCAACCTGACAGACTCCCAAAGTGAGTCAATGACCATCGTCTCTTTCGGACCCATATTGCTGTCATCATGCTTGCTTGTCATTTATTAAGTGTCATTTTTTGGAAAAAATCATTGCATCTTGAAAATATCGATATTTGGTTGAGTTTTGCCTTGCTGAAGCTCCGTATGGGCCGCAGGCTTGTTAGGTTCATTCCCACCCCTACTAAATTTGTACCAGAAGCCAACAGCTATCGCAAGCACGGCCAAGGCCCCTGCGCTATACATGTAGACATCCGTTGACCGTACGGAACTGGCCCCAGAAGAGGTTTTGACTGCGGGCTCTACAGTAGACTCTTGTTGCTTCATTTCTTCCTTCCTCTTCTTCATCAGTGCCGCCAACTTATGTCCCTGGGCCACACGCCCCGGATGCTTTACAGCCTTTGTAATGACTCGCTCTTCTTGTTTCTCTTCTTCACTCATTTTATTATTATAGCACAGTCTCCGCCTCCTGCACCTCCTCCTCCTTCTTCTTGCTCATATGCCGAGCAGTATGGCCCGCTACCAGTAGTGGGGCTAAGCACCTCCCAATGGTACAGTACACGAGTATTCCCAAATCCGTCATGGAGTCTCGGATTATGGGGTCTTCTTCAATATCTCGACGCAATTCATCTACATTGTCGATGTCCACGAAGTTCCCAATCATGCTGGCATATAAACTAATCACGTGGGTAGACAGTGCCCTGGCCGTCCTTTCCCCCTTTTCGTGGAGTTCTCGTTGAAGGTACCCGGTATGTACCTTGTCAATGACCTCATTGGAGGCCTTATCGACAAGGTCCTCCGTACAACAGTTATTCGGCAAAAGGTACCCCTTGCCTTTCCTCAGGGCCTCCTTCAAGGCCTGGCGTTTATCGATGGGTTTCTCTCCTTGTTCATATTCTGTAGAGGCATCGTCGAATACTTGTGCGATATCGGACATCTTTATTACTAGTCGTTTATAACGACAAAGTATATAAGCTATCATGGCATAGGGTAGTAGTATAGCAATTAGTAGGCACACCTCCATTTTATTCCTCGGTAGGCACCGGGCGTTTATGGCCTCCTGCTAATGTTGTAATCTGGTCTGGCTGCACGATCCGTTTGTCATCCTCTCTGTTAAGGGCTAGCTTGTTCACCTTCTGGGTGTATACCTTATGATTCTTATTTTGGATTAAGACTTGAGTCTTGTATACGTTAACGCCCTCTTCCAGACATCGCCGATAATCATCAAAGGTGATAGATTTTTTGGTTACACATCGCTTTACGCCCTTCGCTTTCCTGTCACCACCCTCTTTTGTAAGGCTCTTATAAGCATATAGCTTGGCCCTCAGGGTGATGAATTCGGTCATGATTTTCCCCGCTAGCTCGTCCTTCATAAGACCCACGACCTTCTTGTTTTTCCCTATGGGAAATAGAGGCCTATTATCGTCCTTGCTATACGCGCTCGTATCGAAACGTCTCTCAACGTCATTGGTAATGTCACGGTAGAAGTCCTCTGTTCGTATGTGGTACACAAAGCTGTCTGTGTCCATATAGCATAGCTGTAATTTGCTACCGTACAAAGGCTGCATATAGTCATAGTGGAACTCGTACATCACTATTTTTGACAGATCCAAGATGGCCTGCCCAATGTATACGGGCTTGTTCATTTTGACCTCCGTTTTACCCATCTCTACACCTAGGAGGTGCTTACTAAACCTGCTTAAACCTTTGAAATTCGGCCTCATTACAAGTTTCGTGTACTTGTCCTCGTTTGTGACCAGTTGGATGTTGCGATGATTCCTAATATTCTCCATCGTCTTGCCAAATACGCTTAAATTCATAAGCTTGTAGAAGTCCTTCTCGAACTCGTTTTTGGCATCCGTTCTCAGTCTCGTGTTGTGATCGATGTACCCCTTCAGCCATGCCTTCTGGTTGAACCGGATGACCCTGCGCACTCTCTTCAATTCAAGCCCATGTTTTATAGCCTCATTTAATGCCCTGATATGCACCACATATTTCCGCTTTTCCTCCAAATTCGGTACCAGTTTCTCAACCTTGTGGACCATAGCTCGTTCGGGCAGAAACGGCAGCTCATTATGTTTGTCATGCAACCCCTTCGGGTAGTCGATGTCAACCTCTAATATGTACCCATGCTTATTGTCCATAACGAGCTTCTCGATCCGCCTTTCGGTAAAGGCATCAACGTTTGACATCCATTTGAAGCCGTCCGTGGGTAGGTCTTGACGCATCGCCCAGCCGTATAAGTTGTTTGCATCCAGGTACTGCAGGTAGGATGATTCAACCTCCGGATCGTACTGGTCCCCCATGTACTTGTTATTTGCTTTCGCATAACGATGTACAGCCTGGACTATACCTCCACGGATACCTTTTTCGAACATTAGGAGCATTTCGGGGTCTGTAAGGAGCTCTAGCTTGATTCCAGTAAATTTTAGTGCTGCCTTCCATGCCAACCCAGGTGCACTGTAGAAGTGCGCGGGATCAAGCTTGTAGTTCTTCAAGCACACACCTCGAAATGTCTCGAATATGTCGGCTAATAGCAGGACGTCTACGGTTAGGTAAATGTCATGATAGTCGCCCATGGTGACGTTATTACCCTCTGGTGTAATGACATTCCATACCTTTTTAGCATATTCATGGTCCCTGTCGCTGATACCCTTTAGATTCAGCTTGTTGTAGAACGCCTCCTTTGGAGGTAGCTCCAACTCTTCGAATCGCTGCCATCCATCCATATACTCATAGGGGTACACGCCTTTTCGAAGCATCAGCCTGAAGGTATCATCTTTGTCGATGAACTTTGCCATGGATGGTACGTTTGCCTTTACCTGCTCCATGTCTAACTGCTTCGTCGTATTCGAGTTGCAATTTTTACACCAAAACTTTGCCATGTATTCAGCGTCTATGCCATGGAATTCTAGACAGGTATCTGCACACTGCTGACATTTCATGCCGACGGCGTTTGTCCCGATTAAGTTGCTTGCCATATTGTCCAGGCTTGATGGCATTAATCGACAGGAATCTATGAACCTAATCTCGATCTTCTTATACGTCTCACCATCGCCATATCCCATACCTCCAAGGGGTACCTTGATTTTCACATTAAAACTGATATACTTTTCGGCATTTTCAGCTATGCACCCAATGTCCTGGGTGACATACTTTTCACCTAGTTCCCGTATGAAGAGATGGGCATCATACCCTGAGAGGTTGTGGAAGATCACTGGTATGTGACTGGGTATCTTATATTTAAGGTTACAGCTGTTATGCGCGGCGCCCCTATATAACCCCGTATAGTGACAATGGTCCCGAACTATGCGGTTATTTTCATAGTCGTCAAACGGCTTTAAGCATATATGACATTCCGAGGCCGCGTCATGTTCCCTTTTTAGCACCTCTGTCAGTTCCAGCATGTCCTGCTGCGGGTATGTATAATATAGTCTTTTGACCTCGTCCTGCAGGTGGTTCACGAACCTCGTCCTCACCCCTGTAGAATGTTAGGGGGTCCGGTACATCCCCATAGGCGAACGTGCTATATGTGCACCAGCCAGATGGTACATGCTTACTCAGCTTTTTCGTCTTGGTCTCCCTGGCATCCTCTTTCATTGGTATCAACAAGCTTTCAAAATCGGCATATATTGCAAAGGGTACCTTGAATTGCATCTGGCCATCTCTATAGAATATCCATTTCTCGGCCTCTGTTGGCATCGTAATTTTAACCGCCTCGTGGTCCTTGCAGTAGCCATAATGCTTGTCCCTCGATTCAACTGTAGGAAAGGCCTGTAGGCAGCTCAGGCAAAAATGCATTTTTGCCGTATTTTTAGAGGTCTCAATACCTAGGAGTCGCGATAGGCTTTTGACGGCTGTGTAGTGGGTCTTTTTGTCATTGGTGATGAGCAGCAGGTTCGCCTGCTTGGTACGTCCGTTGTGATGTGATCGCCTCAGGATATTGATCTTTCCAGTCACATACAAGACATTCACCGCAATGTCAGGGTTATTATCCTCAAATTTATATATGCTTTTGATACTTGTTGGGAACTCTATGCCCTCCCAATTATAAAGGTCTACGTAGGTTTTCATCTGAGATATTCTATTCGGGTTCGTCCCTATCTTCTCATGATGTAGGCTAGCGATGATGCTCCATTTGAAGCACTCCTCGTCTTCATTCACCGGGTTAATAATTGCCTTTTTCGAAGCTACCCATTTAGGTAGCTCGATGTACGACGAGCCTCTTGTTAGTCTCAATTTGTGGAAGTCTACATCAAGGTGTAGGATTCGACCGATCGTAAAGCCACTTTTGGGCAATGCTGGATTTTCCACATGTGTTTTAACCTGGGCAAACATCGTATCTAGCATGTCATCTACGTTGCTACCCTGGAATACTGAGGCCATATTACTATGGAAGACTTTATTCGCCTCCTCATACTTGTCCTTGGTTCCCTCTGTTGGCTTCTTCCACATGATCCATAGTGACAGCTGTATCTTTGCCGACCCCATATCTTCTACCTGCCCCTCAACCAAGGTTTTCACGTTTGGTCGCACCATCCCTATATACCCGTCGACGTCCGCTCCTCCTATACCGGGAATGCGGAAACTTCGGAAGGTCCTATGGTGAGCATGCTTATGTTCCTGGGGGGTAAAATCTTCCCCAGGCTGTCGTGGGGATTTTGGATGTCTTTAATATAGTCTTCCTCGGCCTTTTTTTCTACCTCATCATGAAGTGTAGGTTTCGCGTTTGCTGCCGCGTTATAGCGCCCCATAACCATACGTTTAAGGGCCGTATAGCTTCTTTTGACCCCTTCTTTTATAAGTTTGGGGACAGCATCCACAAGCCAATTATAAAATCCCTGTATCTTATCCCTTACAACGGAACGATTTTTTGATAGTTCCTGTTTCTCGAAGACGTCCATCTCAGATGGAGGTAATAGCCAGTTGTGCCATTCCTGGATTTTATCCCCCACAACCGAACGATTTTTCGACAGTTCCTGTCTCTCGAAGAGGTCCATATCCTCTTGTGCTATAGGTCTGACTGGTTGTATAACCCTCCTAGGTTGCTCCCCCAGCAAGGAAACTAATTCAGCCTTGCGTAGTCTATAATACCCCGTAAGTCCACGACCTTTTGCAATATCACGTAACTGTTTGACGGTGTGTGTATTCATTCTCTCTTTTTATTGTATGATTTTTCGATTTACAGAGGATTTCATCTTACTCAAAACTAACACATCTTTATTGCGCATGCGTTGATTTTTGATGATTATTAGTATCATTAGGGAATTCCCCCTGTGTTAGAATTTTACTCCTATTTGTATGATTTAATGACGTCATCACTTACTAGGGACTTACCCTACTCAACACCGCATGATAGGGACTTTACCCTTGAATTCCATAGCTAAGCATTGCATAATAGGGATTTGTTGTGTTTGACTGTGACCTGCTGTGACGTCACTGCGTACGCGCACGCGATTTTTTATTTGAATTCACCATGCGCTAGTAAATTTGGTGTGTTTTGACCATATATTGCGCCAGGGAAATTTGTTGAGTTTGACCGTGCATTGTGCTAGAAATATTTTTACTTATTTGTGGTATAATAGGGATATGTATCTGATGGTAGGGACTTTTGTTGAGTTTGACCGTGAACGTCTCTGCGTACGCGCACGCGACTGTGCCAGAACATACATTTCTCTATCTCTAATGTTTATCTTTCGTACATCCATGCTGTAGCTAGCCTTTTTTATTCTTATTCTTTTAAAGCTTGGTATATTATTATTTATTTTTATGTTGGGGTTGTGGCTCTCTAGCTAGCTCTAGCTACCTCTGGCCATGGAGGTATAAAAGAACAGGAGATACATCTTCTTTAGAGCTATTGAAACCATGCGTGATGCAAAAACAGGTGCTGCATTTAAAAAGAACGAACTCATCTTTTAATTTGCCCGCGGGAAGTTAGTTTGATTGTTTAAAAACGAATTGTGATTGGCCAATTCGGACCAACTGTCAATCAATTTAATTCATGTAAAGAGTCGCCAATTGTTGTGTGCAGTAGCAGTAGCTAACAAAAACTACGATCACAGTCCTTATAAAAGAGTTAACCAAATAAATAAAAATAAATAAAGTTTGTCTGTTAGATATTTAATTACAGTCTCAAAATGTTAACAAAATCTTTTTCAGAATCTTAAGTATCATTCTATAAAAACATTTCTCTCTTCACTCTATTTTCACATTAAGCATTTCATATTGATTATCTTATTCTTCTAGGCTAAGAAAAAAGCGAAAGAAAAAAAGCATGATTTTTTAGAAAGCATCTGAAATTAACGTGTCTAATACATGTTAATTTCAGATGCTTTCTAAAAAATCATGCTTTTTTTCTTTCGATAAGAGATTTTAAATAAACATAACTTTAGCGTAGAAATGAAACAAAAGAATCATTCAGCAAATCAAAACATTCATAATGGCTCTTGCCCGCGTTTTTTAGAGAAATTTTGCTTAAAAGTATGTCAGAAATAAAAGCCTATAAACTGTGCAAACATCAATGGATCGTCTTGAAATTTTCAGAGACGTTTTCTAAAACCTTAGTTGTGCCATGGTTACAACGGCGTTACAACGGCGCATGTATATCTTATGTTTTAAGCCAGTTTTTGCCACACATATTTTTAATATTTTTCCACTTTCTCTCAAGAATACTGAAGTTTCCTCGTGCTTCTAATGTTTAAATATCCTCTAAAGATGGATGTCTACTGGAATGTGTAGACGAATATATAGTTTTTAAAGAAAATCGTTTTACATCCCTCTGATTTTCACAATGATTAAGCTTCTGGTTATTTTATTTATAATCAAGTTGTATGCCCGAAATGATATTTTCCAACACATATATATAATATCATATACATATAATATATATACTAAGAACTTTTTCTTGATATAGGGATATCTTTTGTCATCAGAATGTTATTTATAAGTGTTTAACTCTCTGTTTATTTTTTCAGGGAACTTGGGTACTGAAATCATTTCCATGGTTCTGTCTGTGTCTTTACTTGCAATGTCCTGGTAAATCAGTTCGGGTGCAATATATTTTTTCCAAAATAAATCAAGTTTTGAAAGCAGATTGTGCCAAAACATTTGATCAAAAGTTATTCGTTCCAAATGGTAACCCACAGATGTGTAAACGAGAAAATCTGAATATTTTGCACCTGTAACAGCCATTTGACCTTGTATTTGAAAATAATATTCACTTGTTTCTTTTAAATAAGCCCTTCCATTGCATTCATATAAGTGATTATAATTTTCTGCATCTGGGATTTTTCTAATTAAAGAGGCTGGGCACTTAATCTCAACTAAACCGTCACCATGACAACTGCAACGTACTTCTAAATCAAGAGAAACACTTATCCATGGATGTGATTTTAAGACCTTTATACCACAATCTTTTGTTGATAAGTTTTGATGTTTCTTTTTAGTAGCTTTTCATAGTGTTTCTTTGCATGATACTCCATAGCTATACCATGCTTCATTTGCCATGTTTGATGTTGAATTTTATAACCCATAACTTCTACAATCAAATTACTTGCATCTTGATTTGGATATTTTAACAAAGTTTCCATTCTGGTAAAAACTCGCTTAAATTTTGAAGCCGTTATCCTACCATTTCTCTGTTTTAACCATTCATCAGAAAGACTTTGATTTACGGTGTTATCCGATAAAGTTTTTATTTCTTCATCCGTTAATTTTAAAGCGTCGCTAAACTTGTTTACTACTGTATCGTTATCACTTATTGAAAAAGATTTTGATTGTCTGAAATTTTCAGCTCTTTTACAAAGTGTCTCTGGAAATTTGATTATATTTGTATCTCTGATAAGCATTGACTTGTCTTCCATCACTTTAACAAAGAAGCAATTAGGCGAAGTTGTTTTTAAAACATTGTATATATCTGAACGGACTCTTTTTTTATTTGAGAAATGTATTTCTCCTTCTTTTGACAACGGTGTATAATTTTGTTTCCGCTTAGCTTTGGTAGCCACTGCCTCCATACTATCCCCAGCTAAGAATCCTGCTTAATTAAACATTTGGACAGTTTGCCAGGTTTAATTGCTTTTTTGTTGGATGGTACATTCCACTTTGCTAATTCCATTGTGCATGTTGGGTGTGTTACCCCAATAAGTACAGCTGCTTCCACTCTGAACAACATCCCTGCAACATGGTTACAGCTACATGTGAAAAGTAAAAAAAAATGGAAATGTTTTCAAAGAGCAATTTCATTCTTGCACATATTTTTTAGAAAAAATATAAATCAAGTGCAGGAAAAATTAAATTTTAATTTACCCAGCAAACCAGCTGTACAGCTACAATACCCAGCTAAGATTTTACCACCTGTCATTTTACCATGGTCTTTTTCAACGATACACCAAACTTCATATTGTTTTGAATTAACTCTTTGTGATGGTAGACACTTTGTTTTAATGATACAATATTTGCACTCTGGTTGCAGCATGTTGATAAATATCTCACCAACAAACCCATTGGAATAATATATGTAAGCCTTTCCTTCTTTGTATTCGCACTCTAACCTTTGCCACAAATTATCTCGTGAAATGACAGTTAGAAAATACCTAGATATGTCCATGAAATATAACTTTGGCCAATAAGCTAATCCTTCATTTTCTCCTACCCAACCCAGTTTTATTGTCAAGGGATCTTCCAAAGAGAGAGACTGAAACTTTTCTGTATACTCTTTCAGTAACAAACGTTCTCGATGTTCCACTTCAGAATCAACAGGGACACCTTCTTCATAAGCAGAAAATGCCCTGAAAGAAGAGAAGTGAAAAGTGTAGTCATAAAACAAAAAAAGCTAGCACAAGAAAAGAAACGAGGATATAACTAGCTAGCTTGTAGGTACCACATACCTTGCTACCAAAGTATCGAATGAACCATTTAAAGGTTTCTTTCTAATAGCCAAGTACTGTTTAAGTGCATTCGTGCTATATAATTTAAAATCGTCTAATGATTTGATCTCAAGCTCAAGTAAATTACTTTTTTTGACATTTTAAACATTCACTTTCGTTTGTGTACATGTAGCAATTTTAAGTTAGTTTTACTCGAAATTTTTTTCCCGGTATTTTTTGTGGTGTATTTTGCAGAACGAATTTTCATTTCGAAAAAGGTGTATTAATTCTGTTATATATCCCAACCAAATCTCGGTATAGGTTACGGGAAATAGCAAAGCACGGTTTCTTTGTTACGTGGTGTCATTCGTAAAGAGTGAGCCAATGAATTTACGTACAGGGCACTTTGGTTACACTCATAAGCGCAAGAAATGCACACACAAAATTTGGTACTTATTACAAAAATACCATTGGGGTTTGTTTACAAAAGAGAACAGCCTCGACATTGTTTGATGTTGTTCTTACAGGTAGCTTAGCTACCCTATAGCTAGATTTAGGATTAAACTAGCATTTATTACTTAATACTCAGTAAAATAGGTCAAGTTTGAATATTAAACTTTTTCACTATAGCTAGCTAGACCATAAGTATGAAAGGACAAGGCTGAGCTTTTTAGCTGGGTTAAAAGTCAAAACTAAGAGGAAAATTACATCACAGTTTTTAAAATTATATTACACATATTTGAGAACACCTGCGGGAAAATTCATTGTTCATCAAGTTACCCCATATGGGTAATATGGAAGATTTCTTCATAAAAAACATCAGAAACTTTTTCATTTGGATTACTTTCACATTAACAAAAATTAAAAATTTTTAAGATAAACTTTTGCGATTTTGTCATTTATTAGTTTTTAAATTTCTCGCTGGAAAATTTTAAGGTTTAAAACCCATGTCCCACAGTAACTTTTTCGTCCTTATCCTAATGTCATATACATAAGCTACGCAACATCTTTTGCAGGAAAATAAAAACACATAAAGAGAAAAAGTTTGTTATTAAAATATTATAAATTAATTTCAAACCGATTAGTCCCTGCATCCATTTTGGTGTCAGCGGTATGAAAAACTATGCTAAAACTATACTAAGTGGAAGTCCTATTACTTCAGTAAAAATTGAAATAATGACTTGAAACTTAGTATTATATGTTTTTAGACCAGTTTGATGAAATGAACCCAAAAGATTTTTTTACTACTAGTTTCTGAGTTCCTGAATTTGGCCATTTTTGGAGACGCCGATAACCTATTTTTGACAGCATATCAATTTTGACAAGCCACGTGTACAGAAAAATTTTGAATGCAAAGTGATTCTCAGGATTAAAAATAATTCAAACAGATAAAATGTGTCCCAGGTTTAGGACCAAATACCTTATCCAGCTCAGAGAAAGTGGGAATGTGCTTCTAAAGCACAGTGCCAAATACATAATCTAAATTTTATGCCGTATAAATACAAAGTGGTTAGAAAGTTATTTTTTTGTCCACCTGGATCTGCAACACGTTTACTTGTACTAATCGCTCAGCCTGGTGCCACTCACAATTAATTTTTGAATATCCACAGGAACTTATTATGCAAAATGAAAAATGCTAAGCAACTGTATTTGCTTTGCAGAAGTAACAATAGGCTTCATCATAAGTCCTGTGAATGTTGGTTTATGAAAAATATATTATACCTTTAATGCTATAAGCGCTCCACTGGATTTGTAACACATTACACTAAGTGTCCTCCGTGTGACACAGTTTACCCTTTACTAAGTCTTAACCTGGACAGAGACTTTAGATCTTCCCGCTCCAAGCGAATATTACTTCTGGCTATACTTTCCCAAATTTTGTTATTTCATAGAAGAAACCTGAAAATCTACCAAAATTTATTTATGAAAAATAGGTTCCCGTTCGATAAAAGAAACCTGAACATTTGCAGAAATTTATTTATGAAATATAGGTTTCTGTTTGTCGTTACAACATATTTAAGCAACATGCAATGCCTTGCATACCTAACTAGCTATTACTCAAGTCTTGGCTGTTCACTGTTATGGGAGGTCCAAATAGCTAGCTAGTTATCTTTATTTAAAATGACAGACTGCCTTTAAAAATCTTTTGTGTAGCTAGCTACATAAAAATAATATATTTAGCTCTTGTACTTTATCACTTAATTATTTAATAACAAATGTGCCCCTGGAGGCGCCGTAGTTTAGTGGTTATCACTCTCGTACTTTGTGCGGGAGACCGGGGTTCTAATCTCCTTAGCGGCGATTCAATATGGGCAATTGAATATTACCATAGCCCCGGGTTAACCCAGGCCATGTGAGGGAAATTGGGGAGATGGCGCACTGTGTGGGCCGTTGGAAATAATAGACAGGGTATATCCCTCGATATTTGTGAAGCTAGCCATGTAAAATATGCACATCTATCTATCTATCTATCTATCTATCTGGAGTGCTGGCATGGTACTAGCTAGGTAGCTTAAAATCACAAAATAAATATTATCCAGACGTGACCATCCCTCATCATCAGACATCAGAAAGGCGTCGGAGCCTTTTTATCATTAAATGCACATTTATCCGGCTTAATTCAAGAAAATTATAAGTGCAATAATAACTTAGGTAAAAAATAAAGTTATTGACTTGAAACTTGTTAGGAGTACTTTTATACCAATCCGATAAAAGTTAATTTTGCAAGAGGCATAAAAAGATTACACAGGCATTTTGAGGTAGAGAAGATATTTGTTAAAATGATTCTTGCTAGGCCTTTGAACACGCTATGAAGAAATTTTAGAGAAATAGAACAGAATCATATTTTAAGTCACACTTTGATTGAGCGCTCAACCTGGCATATGGTTAAATACAGGATGCACTAAAGATAGTGGTATGATATTGAACAGCTCGCCACTGTGATATACTATCTCAAGACTTTTAATACTAATTAAAAGGCAGTGAACAAAAAAAATCATAAAATAAGTCTAAACCGGGTAGAATATATAGTGTCCTTTTCAGTTAAAAGTCCTATAACTTCAGTAAAAATTAAAATATTGACTTGAGATTTGGTATGATACGGTTTTAGACTGGTTTAATGAAATTGAGCCAAAAAAATATTTCTATTATCATCATACTTTCTAAGTTCCCGAATTTAGCCCGATAATTCGTTTTTGACAGCATATCAATTTTGACTAAGATACAGGTTCAGAAAATATTAAAAGCAATTCTAACCTTAGAAATAGGTCGGATAAGATTCAACCTTATGCTAGTCAATTATGCAAGTAAATAGAAAATTTATTTGCAAGAAATATCTTTTTGCTGATATTCTTTTGTGATTGGATGCTCTTTTGGCATTTTGAAAATTTTCTAAGCAAAATGATGACAATAAACATAGAAGTATGTATCAAATAAAAAGCGGTTTTTGAACGGCGGCAGAACTTTGATGAGCTCTAAAAAGTGTGATTTTGTGGAACTAAATTTTGGTCCAAAATCCCCAAAATATTTCCTCTCCTACGATAGTACACAATACTTTGCTGTTCGTAAAGTTGTTTACCAATACTTTCTAAACTATTAAGGCAGTGATACATGATTCAATTAATTAAATCGACAAAATAGATCGCATGTGGACTTGTCACTTTCAATTTTAAAACCTGTATAACGCTTTTGATTAAATTTTTGGATTATTAACGTTTTAAACAAAGAAATCTTGTTTTTGTATCTCCAATGTGTGTTCAATAAAGTGTGTGCTTGTTGAGGGAAAAACAAAAAAAGCTGTAGCTATAGCGTTTTAAAAACATTTCATTAGGAAATGGAAAAGCAGAACTTATGGTTATGAATTAATGGTTGGCTTTTTGGGAATGTTAAGGCCACAAATTGTAAATGCAAAAAGACTCCTAAAGTAAATGCTTTTTGAAGCAATTTTTTTATCCACATGTAAGGTTTCCTCCCGCTTTTTGGACTTTATAGCAGCTGCTAAATATAACTGCAAGCAGTGAGTTCACAATATACGAATCCCAAGCAACTTTGGGATTCACACAGCAAAATCTTGGTCATCATGTAAAAGCTGTAATGCAGACACAGTTAAGATGAATAAAAAATATGAAAAATGTTAATAAGAAGTTGAATTACTGCCTAGCTATATCTAGGCAAGAAATATATGATGTCATGCAAAATTAGTGGAAATTTAAAGTCTAAAATCTTAAGAACCAATAAAGATTTTTCAAAAAAATAAAAAGATTCCTAGACAACTTTCAAAGTTCTTTCATATGAAATCAACTTGTTTTCAAGTGGGAGGTAAGCTTTAGAGAACCAACAAAGTGTTATAGTCAGGTGGACAAATGATTTACCAATTTCCAAGTTTCTAGCCAACCAATTCAGTAAAATACACATAACTAAATTGCTTGAATTTCAAGTAAACAGGAGCCTGAATAACATGATTGTATATTTATAACATTTGGACCTCCAAGCCCTTGATTGTTCTCCGGAGAATAATCAAGGGCAATATGCGAGCAGTTTGTCTGCTTCGTATAAGAGGAATGTGAAAACAAACTCGCCGCACATATCTGTGACGTAAATCGCCGAACTCCCTTAGCTCTGCAAGGTTATATATAAAACTTTAGTTCGTTGAGACAAATGTCATTAAATATTACACCCAGAAAAACTGTGCACCCTTCAAGGCCATCTTAAGGCCTAATCTTCAAGTTTTTATTTTTACTATTTTTTTGTACACGCTCTAACAGCTGGTTAAGTGAGGATATTAATATGCAAATAGGAGATGTTTGAAAAGAGTTGCAACATTTTCTAAAACGAAAGGAACGGTTGCGCAACACACACAGAAAGACTACCTTGCATTCAATACCTGTCCCATTTTTTTACTGCGTCACCTGTCCAGTTTACAGCTGCACAAATTTTCATCGAAATGCTATATAAGAACTTGTCAGGTCGAATTTGTAGAGTTTTCAATCACAATGGAGTTTATTATCTAGCTCGTAGAGACTACCGTATTCCAAGTTAACGCGAATAAAATTAACAGCCATGAAATCACTGCGGTTCAATGAAATTATTTTGAAAAAGGCATTTAATTAACACGGTTAAGCAAGTTTTTTTTCAAAAATGCATTTAATTACACGAACTTGAGAATATGCAATATCACACGAAGCAAAAATTACTGCAACAGTAGAATCCACGGCAGTGAAGCGATCTCCTCTATTACAAGGCGGTTTGGAAATCGAATTAAAAGTTTTCGTTGTTTGCAAAGACAATGTTAAAAATTTAGAAATTTGGGAAGAAAAAGTGCTTGCAGTTAATTTTCCACTTGGATCAGAGTATGAAGATTATACAAAAGCTATTTTATAAAAGATCGCTGAAAAAGAGAACACCGTTGAGCTATCGTCCGACGAGGAGGAAATAGTAGAAAATTTGTAAAAAAAATTTTTATGTTTTATAGCTTTTATATATTATAAAAAAGTCACCAAATAACCAGTATTTTAATTAACGAGTCATGAAATAAACAGTCTTTAAATTAACACCGCATTTAATTAACACCGCATTAAATTAACGCGAATTTTGAAAAACCGTGTTAATTTTATGACTCCTTAATTTCATGGAATAAGGTAGATATTGACAAGGAGCTGAGGTGTCTGTCCCACAATGGGATTTCTCACTGCTTCTGAGCGCCACCCATGTTTGACGTAGGTTCGAACCCCACCTGTTTTTTTTTCAAATCTTGTCAACAAATTTGCAACGTTTTGGCACTAAAAGCCGCGTGTACTGGTTGGATGTTGCTTCTTCTATAGCTTGGGCCGGAAGAGGGAACAAAGTTGGGTTTAAGAGTAGCACGCGTTCATCTAACTGTGAATAGTAAAGAGTAAAAAGAGTCTTGCCAGCTGCATGTACACAAAGTTCCGTATAAAAATATAGGAAAAATGTAACGTCATCGGTTTCGATCTCGGAACCATCAACCTACCAATCGGGAACGTTACCACTTAGCTAATTATACACATGTGATGGAACTATTGAGCCACATTGGATCTGCGGGACTTGCAGTTCTAAAGTATCAGCGTAACAGAAGTGAAAACCGTTTGGATAAAAATTTGTTACACTGTTCGAAAAGGACATGCTAGGAGTACTCTGATTTCATTTCATTATGACTGTCAACGTCTGTGTTTTGTAAGCTAGTTAAATATATCATACGTCTTGTAACTACTGAAATAGGTCAACAAAATTCATAAGAAACAGTTACATGTATGCCTTCCAAAAAAATCTAGGGAACGGCGTAACATCATGAGAATGTGTCTTCAGAAGAAAAAGAAAATGTAAATCCAGAATAAAGCTTTCAGAGCATAGCACACTCATCCTCCGTCTAAAATCAGTTGCGAAGTGGCAAAAGTTAAATCCGCTATTAGACGGAAAGCGGAGGAATCGACTGATACAAGCCAACAAACCCTAGCTTAAGAACTCAGTAACATATCTTCAAATTGTTGCTGTTAACTTGCCATCAGTGGAGACGATGCGCAGAAATATCCGTGCAAATCAGCAAAAAAGAGATTTTCCTCCACTTCCTGGTAATCGTGCAGCAATACCAGTATTTCTTCCCAATTTTCAAGAAACAGAGAATGGAGAGCAATTTATTTTATACGATAGTGGAGTGGGAAATGTCAATTGATTATTCATTTGGCTTCACGGCAAGGGTTGCAGTTGTTTTTCGAGTCAGAACTTTGGTACTCTGATAGAACTTCCAAAGTATGCCCTAAAATACTTTTTCAGTTGTATACTGCTCGGCGTAGTGGCAGAATCTTTCCAACTGTAATCGCGTTACTTTTAAATAAAATAAAATCATCATACACAAGATTTTTTACAGCATTTTTTAACCAAATTCAAGGTAACGGTCCAGGACAAATATTGCTGGACTTCAACCGAAGTACGATTAATGCAATTCGTACCGTGAACAAGCAGATGTATGTTAAACGTTCTACCATCTCTTTTCAAATGTATGGAAACATTTACAAAGGCTGGGAATGCAACTACGGTATCAAGAAGACGACGAATTTGTACTTCATCTCCGAATGATTTGTGCGCTTGCATTTGTATCACCGAATGACGTCATTAATAGTTATGATAGCTATGCGACGAAATTCGTAACAACTTTAATGGGAATACAGATCACCTTCTGGAGTATTTTGAAGACACGTACATTGGTAAATTCAAGCACAATGCACCTCGTCGACCACCTATATTTAGCATCGATCTTTGGAACATGTTCCATAGAACTAAAGAAGAATTGCCGAGAACAAACAATAGCGTTCAGGAATGGCACCGAAGCTTTGAGGGTCATTTAACATGTTTTCACCCCAATTTCTTGGTTGTATTAAAAAGGATGAGGCAATTGTACGTGTTTCGGTGCTTCAGCATCTTGGAGGACATCATGCTCCACTTTGATGACGACGATATCTTTACAGCAACGCAAGAATTTTGCGTATCGTAGATGACTACCCCAGTCATCGTATCATAGAATACCTACGCAGTATTGTTTACAACTTGGTTTTTTAATACTCTGTACATTGTATTTAGTTTAGCCTTTAAAATAATTTTTAAGTACTTTTGTTACATATTCTACTTTGTATCGTTTTAAAGGGAATTCGTTTCTTTCATTGCTATCAGAAATTAGTTAATTTCTGTTATTTCTACCAGTGCCATTTTTGGTACATTTTTAATTGAAAACGCTAACTGGCGGTTTTCGAAAGTTAGAAGAGCTAACTGTTTAATTGCGACAGTTAGAAGAGTTAAGTGAAGGTTTTCGACAGTTAAGTGGCGGTTTTCGACAATTAAGAGAGCTAACTGCCTGATTTCGACAGTTAAGAGAGCTCACTGGCGTTTTTCGACAGTTAGAAGAGTTAAATGGCGTTTTTTTTCATTGGCTAAAAATTCTGAGCGCCTTGCAACTTGACGAATAGAAATGCTTCTTTGTATGTCACCTAGTTCTCATTTGATGATAGGCTGCTTTTGCGTGTATTTTGCAGCATTGAAAACAAAACATGTTCTAAAATACAAACAAGCAAACCTTCCGAATTCATCATTTCATTCGCCATGTTTGTTATTATTTATTTAAATCATCGGGGAATGATTTACAACAATACAATGGAAAGGGACAATTTTCATTGGCCCTTTTCATTTTTCATTCACAATCATTAATTAGATGCGTTTTTAAAGTTTTTTTCTAGAACAAGCTTCTCCTTGGGTGTTTCACAGTTACGTCTTCTAATTGTCAAAAAACTGCCAGTTAGCTTTTTAACAATTATAAGTGTACCTAAAAATGGCACATACATGCCACCGTATATTTCGTTTGGATAATGATTGTTCTTCGATTCATCATTTGTAGCATTAAACTGCGTTTTAACCCTATTCGGTCCGGGGGGGGGGGGGGGCGGATTCCGCCCCCCCTGACGGTTTTTTATAAATAACTCCTTATTGCTATGTTATATGGCTATGAAACTTATTGACTTTCAATATATATCTATTAGACACCTGCATGCCAAATTTTTAGGTCCCATACCTTTCAGAGGCTTTGATATGGCCATTACTCGAAACTACCCCTAAAAATCTCTATGAAATCCTTATAATGGGTAAAATTTAATAACTCCTGTTAGGATTATCTTTATAACTTGAAACTTGCAACACAACTTTGTTTTATTAAGAAGAATCATTTTGCATAATTTGGGCACGTGATTAATCCGATTTCCCGATTTTGTCGGATTTTACCCGAAAATCGGAAAAAGCCGTATTTCCGGGCAATTTTTGGCAATTTTTTATGCGATCAACGTAAAAACCGGAAAATATGTTAAATAACTTTTATTTAGCTTTCAGAAACTTCAAACAGAATGCAAAAATTCGATCTGGAACAAAAGTAATTCAATTTTAAGCAGATAGTGTCATTTTTAACAAATTTCAAGCTTCTGATGACGTCACAGAAAATGTGCTGACGCGAGCATAAATTTATTGCTGCCATTTTGTTTCTTTTATGACGTACTATAAGTGTGCCAAGTTTGATTCAATTTGAACAACCCTATGGAAAGTTATTGAGGGGGGCGGATTCCGCCCCTTCCCCGGTCATAATATGGTCGAAAAACCCCGGACCGAATAGGGTTAAGAAGAAAATACATATGTCTTTTTAGAAAATAGTACACTTCTTTCTATTAGAAAATTTTTAGCAGCAAAAAGGCTGGGAATGACCGAAAAAGATAAGAAGAGTAAAATCTTTTAGGGGCAATTTACTGAAGTGCAATTCACCGGGCGGCAATTACTAGTACCTAGTAACGTTAATTTTACTTTTAATGGAAACGTCCTCACGTTAAATACTCAATATGATTAACTCTGAGGTCAGAAAATAGCGCGAAAAAATTAACGCGATTTAACGCCAGATGGAAACCAACCTGTAGTATTGCCAGTATATACGTTTCATGTTTTTATGCTAAGAAATTATACATACATTTTTATAACAGTACCAAAAAATACTTTTTTATATATCGTTGTTAAACGATTTCCTTAGTGTTAATATTCCTGATTTGTTTACAAGGAAACGTTTCTACTTCTCCTGGACAATAACTTGTCGGACAATATATGTCGGAAAAAAGTGACGAGAATTTTTAAAAGTGAAAAACATTTTGTGCTACCAAATAGTTCTGTCGGAATTATGATTAGAATATTCATTTTTAAAAACTACATACTGTTGAAAGAGCTGTTTTCCCCACAAAAGCTTCTGGGTATGTCCATTCTTGTCCCCGGGGCTTTTCTACGTCTATAATATTATGACGAGACGGCTTATTTTTCGAAGTTGTTGGCCGATGTTATGCTTATTTATTTTTTGTGTGTTACATGCTGAAAGTAAATTTATGAACAAGTCTAAGACAAGAAAAGTTAAAGTGTCCCATAGAGTGGTCTCACGAAGTTGCACTAATGAAAGTAAAAACCATAGACATTTTGGGAATTCTCGAGTTACTTAAGTGTGAGCGTTTAATTTGTCACTTGCGGTAAGCTGGACGGTAAGCGCGAAGATGGAAATGTATTTTGACGCAATGAAAACAAAATATTCTTACAAATTTTAAGAAGCGAACTATAATGTTGGTTCTTCTGCTTTAGCCAATAAGGAAAACAAAAACACTGGAAAATACATTGAAAGAAAGTGATATTGTTCTCTTTTTTACACTGGAGGATCGATTTTTCTTGTTCAACGTGTCAAGTCACGTTTAGACGATGCTAGGCGCAATTGGGAGACTAGTGAGTAACAAGCTTATGAGTTGACCCTCCCCCTTACCCAAATAAACGCCTGCTTTCTTTAGGGGCCTTAGAGGGCTGCTTAACATAAACTTTTTTATGTTCTTCTTTTTTCTTCCCAGTGGAATCCATGTTTTTAACATATCATAAAAAAAAATTATTTTTGCCGCAACATCATACAGAAATTTTCAAGAAAGTAGACACGTCACTTTTATCATTTGTAACTGCAAAAACAATCTCAAAGACGTTGTGGCTTGGAATCGACGCAACATCACATAAATCACATAAACGCACAAACATCAGTTATACCATTTCTATCTACCAAGCCGATGGCATATATGGATTTTGAGTTCATAATCACACACAATTCTTTGAGGACGCATAAGCACCAAATTTATACGGTTTTACCTAAAATCAATTTATATCACGCAGTCCGACACAAAAATATCTTCTTGGGCCGCAACAGCATCGAAATTTAATGGACCTCGTAGCTTTTAAAGCTTGGTTTCCATCTGGCGTTAGTTCGCATCATTAGGCAGCTGCGCTAATCGGAGTTAATTTTTTAACGCCCAATGAAACTTTTGTGTTTTTACCTTCTACTTTTAATTAGCTTAATGAAAATCCATAATAAAATGTTTTCGTCGAAGTTATTATGCATATTTCGTCAATAAAATTAATCAATTCCGGGTTAATTCTGAGGTCAGAAATTAGTGCGAAAAAATAAAGCGATTTAACACTAGATGGAAACGAATCTTAAATAACGAGCCGGCAAGGTTACACTTACTAATAAAACATTTTGTCGTTTCTTCAAAGCTGCGGATTTTTTTTTGTCTTTACACCTTTTGTTTTGAAACCACACCCTTATCACACGAGTTGGCAGACCAGTCACGTGACCCAGTTCTTCCCTTAACAAAGCATGCGGCCGAGAATTGTCAGCGTACCACGCATTCAAAGTCAGCAATTGTTTTTCGTTTATGACTGTCCTCTCTCTGACTGACTTTAATTGTTCCGCCTTACTTTCAGTAATGTTGTGACTTCTTGAGTTTGGTTGCTATGCTAGACAAAAAAATAAATGTCGATGTGTTCAACAGTGTCTTTATGAGAGCTTTGAATTTCTGAATATTTGAACGCTATGAATTTAAAGGTGTATGGAGAATATATTCTTTTACTTCAGATTTGCACAAAATATTTTTAGGTACAAAGCCTTAAAGATCTCATGATCTTTCATTTATTTATTTTTCAAATATGAAAACGTACAAAGTTTTGTTATTACATTCTCGACCCCAGAGCTCTTTAAAATAAACTTTCGAGGATTATCCTCAAAGAGCTCTCGGGACGAGAATGTAATTATTACCAGTGCTTTTCATCTGAATCTTCAAGTCCTGATTATGTACATGACATATGACTCCCTTCTCTGTCACGCGAAATTGATCACCTGACGTCAGCAATGCATGACATATTTGACATGTAAAACATTTGACATGAAAGAATCTCTTCTCTGTTTTCATCACTAAGTCGTTCTTCTCCAACTCAATCCCACATCCCGCACATTTCTTCAAGAATAACCTGAAAGTATTTCAGGATCAAAGAGGTAGAAAAACTTGTTGTGTCATTCTGAAACTTATTAACGTTAGATCAAAACAAAAAGTCACCCTCAATTATTCTTTTGTTTGCATGTACTTATTACGAAAAATTTTTGTTCTTTTTGTTTTCAGCTGGCCCGTTTTCCCGGATTAGTTTAATAAGCCGAGGTATATATTGTCAAAAAGAAATCTTTATAAAAGTAAATTGTGTTTATATGAAAAGCGGATCAGCTTATTGAGATCTCCATAAAGATACAGTGATAAGAGATGGTCCTTGATTTCTCGCTAAGGTGGGGTAAGATTTGTGAGTCTAACTCAAAGGGTAAGTTTGGAAATAAGCGCATGCGTAAAATCATCACGTAACGTAAACAACATTCTCCAGCCCCGCGAAGTGGGATAAAAAGGCCATATGGATGTTAGGTGAATATTATCTCCGCCAACTAACCTAATATCAACTGCCCCTAAGAATGAAGGGAAGTTTTTGTTGGCTGAAGTAACTATTTGGTGACACTTCAATCACTTCATTGACAGGTAATTAACACGTACGTAACACAGTATCTAAGCAACAAAATAATGTACAAAACGATTAAATTCCGCCACACCTTAGATAGTCCATCTCACAAAGGGGTTGTCCATCTGGTATGTAGCATCGTGTTAACATGGAATCGTTTAACATTATACCGCATCGAAAACACTTCAAACATTCGGTATGCCATTCTTGGTCTGGTGTTACTCTCATAAACACAGAATCTGTGATGAGATTTTTGCATCCCTTGCACACGTTCATACCGAGAATGAAGCTACCTAAAAGTACTTGTAATTTGACATTTTTGATGATACATTATATTGCATGCAGTAGTTAGATGACGAAGGATGACGTTATCATAAGTACCAGTTAGAGTTAAAATATTGTAATTTCCACCGTTTCTTGGTTTGTGGAAACTCAAAAAATCCACCCTTCTCCAGCATTAAAAGGTAATAGCATTTCAAGTTAAATAATGAGCAAATAGGCTGTGTTAATAACACCTCATATTTGTTCCCAGCACTTCTTTCCTAGAGCCGTTATCACGGGCGTCATTAAGCCTATCATAAAGATTAAAAGGCCTAGGCAAAAGGTTGATTACAGCTATATTCCCCCTTATATCTCGAGTAAATGCAGGGTATATACATGCTAAAATAGTAAAGCAGATACAAAAACAAATTCAAGGAAATTGATACTTACACCATGCAGATGTTATTGGTGTGATGGCCAACTAAATATCGCGTAAGCTGTATGTTGTTATTAATAGGTTAATCCGTGATTATTTCTTATTATTTCATGCACGTGTTTCGTGCCATAATCAATTTGTATTAATTTTAAAACAATTAACGCCTAACAGAGCTATTAGCATCGCAGTTAATATTTTGCCAACCAATTAATTTCAAATGTACGGACAAAAACGGTAATTTACCCATTGGCTTCAGGTATTAGATTCTCATTTGGAGTTTTGGACAAGGAAACTAAAAACACACCAAATCTGTGAAATAAATATTTCAGTTTGTTCTTTGTGAAACTTCAGGTAAAGTCCAGGTAAACAGTGGCTCTAGATATTTCTTCTTACGTTTACTTTGGGACGTTTGTGGTTGCTCTTACTTATACAAATTTTACACTGCATAGTTTTTTAAAGGTGTCTTAATCAAATGTCAAGTCAAGGGGGGGGGGGGGACATCATCCGCATTTTCTTTTAAATTCATACAGACAATTTCGTGTTGCAGAATAAAAGATTTGTAATTAACATTATCCTCCAGAGCAATTTAGCTGATTTAGATATATCGGGAGAAATCGTTTTGATTCATAAATGGTACTATGAGAGGCTTAGCAATTTGACGTGACGCTCTTGCCAATTAAATGTTTAACGTTTTACGTAAAAAACATCGTTTATGAGGCCTGCCGCTTGGTTTGTTTTCTTGTTTCCATGGAAACCGAAAGTGATTGAATATCCTGAGAATTCTCTATAATCGTACTTTAGAAAAAAACGAGATTTCCTTTCCTTTATGTTTTACTTTTAAGTTTTCTGCTGCCTCCTTTGAATGCGAATTTCTAGTGTAAATTAACGCGTGCAAGTCGAAATTACGCACATTTGAGAATGTTTTGGAGATAACGCGAAAGTTTAACTAAATAATAAAAAGTTTATTTGACTTAAAAAAGTCTAAATTCACCTAGTCTGGATTCCATCCCGAACCGACTCGGTGGAAGAAATACGATCTATAAGAAACTGGAGTATATATTACGATTTGTTTACAAATACATCAAGTTATCCTGAAAAAATTCACAAAAATAAACCGTTTTAAAAATTATTAACACGAATAAAACACTTTTTTTAAAAATACGCCCGAAATACACCGACAATTAATTTGTCTAATTGCTAACGTGACAGTTGAATGTAATATGCAGGCTCACGTTACTTTGGCAAAGACTTTTTTGACAACGCCAAACCGAATCAAATTTCAACTTAATATATTTTTACACGAATAAAAAAACTATCAAAATCGAAAATTTGGAATAAATATCATAGCCTTAAAAAACTGCAACGCAAAGTTCGCTTCAAATTACGTGGATTGTTGTAGCTATTTCAAAATGCCACATAAAACAAGCATGTTGACACAATCAAGAATCTACGTCCGGTGTCTTATTTTTTAAAGGCGTGCCTGAAACGCTGTGTCGAATTGGCGAAATACTACGCGAGAATTGTTTCATATGATCAGCCATACGCTCGAATTCCTCCCATTTGATTTGATCAAAACTTGACCTGTAGTCTAACTTGGTCTTTAATGTATCGCAATTGGATGCCAAGCCCTGCATCTGTACCTGTAAATCTTCTACTTCTTCCGTTTTTGAGCGTAACTAAAACAAAACATGAAAACGTGTCACATTAAAAAATAAATGTAAATTAAATGTAACAAAAACAAAACAAAACAAGCAAGCAAGCACCTTGAAAACGCAGTTCTCAATTACATACACATGATATAGTTACCTTTGAAAACGCAGTTCTCAATTACATACACATGATATAGTTACCTTTGAAAACGCAGTTCTCAATTACATACACATGATATAGTTACCTTTGAAAACGCAGTTCTCAATTACATACACATGATATAGTTACCTTCTCTCTTAGTTCAGTTACTTGATCAGTTAAAAGAACATGATCTCTTCGTAAGTCAACATTTTCTTTGGCTTCAGCTGATTCTATACTTTCCAATTCCTCCAGCTCCGCTTTTAGTTTGCTTCTTTGCAATTTTGCTGTCAATTGAAAAAAAAAAATTTAATACGTTTTTCAAAAAACAACTTCATAAATAAAGGTCAAAGAGACAGCTTCCTGTGTTTATGTAAAACATTTTTGGCAGTGTAAGAATTTCCAAAACGTGTAATAATAATTTCTTTCGCTTCAACGTTTTGGGTTAAAGAACTAAAACGTTTAAAAGGTTGGGTTTAGAGAAGCCAGGTTAGGAGGTTAAATTCTAAACCGAGCGTACAGTAAATGCTAGATGAAGCGCTCGATGATTTATAATTTTGACTCTTAGGGTGGGTTCCTATTCGAGAAGGGTAGTAAATCGAGAGGAGCGACTCTAAAATAATCTCATTTTTGTGTTCTTTAAAAGCTTTCTTTTTGGGAAACTATAATGGTCGTAAATTATATAAACAGATATACAGTACACATCCGTTAATTCGAACACGCAAGGGACTGAAAAATTTGTTCAAATTATCGGATAAGGGAAAAAAATAAGAATTCGGATATAATTTGGCAAAAGGAAAGACAGGTCGTTTTGCAAAAACAATCTCATTTTTTCCTCGAACAACCGACGAAAAAAGCTGCAAAGTAGAAGTAATTGGGAAAAGAGTTAATGTTGGTGATGGAGAAGGACTCCACATACCTTGTAATTTTACTGGAAATGTAAAATTTATTGAAGTTGAAAGAAATTTTACCACCATTAATGTAAAACAAGAAGCCCTGCGGCTTTAAGATTTCCGTCATTAGCCTGAAAGAATTTGAAATTTAAAGTAGACCTTGAAAACGGAGAATTATGGGGTAAACAAATCACGAGTATCACAATTCTCAACTATTTTTGTAACTAACCTGCAATGTTAAAATACAACTCAATAAATAAAAATTTTACATAGCTAATATGAAGTATTCTAAAATAACAGTTAAAACTTCAACTGGATATTTTTAAAATTGATCAGGAAAATTCTGGAAATTCCAGAATACAAATCTTGCTATGTAGAAACTTGACGATTCGAATATAATAACTTCTGAACGAGCTCAATTTGAATGATGAAGTAGTTCATTGTTTATTAATTCAGGAATAAATACATATTAGCATTTGAATATTTCAGTATTTAGGCCTTCAAAATTTACTCTCTTGTTGAAAATTTTTTGAAAATGCTGATGGTGCATGGTTTGATAACAGCTGATCTGAAAAAGAAAGTACGTTTTAAAAATAAGAAACAAGAATACAATTTTACCATAAACTGAATTAAAACCAGGTTGTTTAAATATTGTCTCTTTAACCTCTCTTTGCCTCTTTGCTTTAAAAAGGGAATTTAATACAAAGATACAAATCCATGCGATGTGATGCACATGTATATTATATATATAAATATGTATATAAATTTAATCAGGCCGGCTTTTGACATCTTTGTTAAACAAGTAACATATTAAGCAAGCGATGCATGATTTTGAAACCTGTGGACAATACAGGATTTATTTTTTTGAAATCGATTTATTGAATTCAACTGATTTTTTATTATTCTTTTTTGATTCGAATTCTCAAATTTGAATTTCTTTCGGGGAGTCGGATTAGTTGCAAGTTTTCATTTTGAGGAAACTGATTGGTCATTGTTTTGTTTGACAAATTGACAAATTGAATTCAACAAGTTGAAACATAAAAGGGCATATACACACACAATAAATTTGCGGATTTGAAAAATCGATGGTCCTTTTCGTGAGATTTTTAAAAATCAAGTATCTAAGAAATCTTAGAAAAATATTTTGTGATACTTTGGGTGAGTTCAAGAAAGATTTTCAAGCAAATTAGGCACAAGGAGAACTGATAATTAGCCAGTAACAGAATAGTTAGCCGTTTTCAATGGCGCCATAGCTTGGTGGTTATAACTCTGGCATTTTGTGCGTGAGAACGGGGTTCGATTCCCCTTGGCGGCAATTCAATATTGGTGAGTGAATGCTACCATAGCCCCGGGTTAACCTAAGCCATGTGAGAGAAATTGGGGAGATGACACAATATGTGGGCTGTTGGATGCTACAGGGAGTTGTTTGGTAGAGCGGGGACCCTAATTGGATCTGATCCAATTAGGGTCCCCGCTCTACCAAACAACTCCCTGTAGCATCCAACAGCCCTCTGCATAGCTCAAAATGAGCATTAAATACTCTAAGACTCCTTATCTAAGCTATGGCCTTTCCTGGAAATAATAGACAGGATTTGTAAGGCTAGCCATATAAAATATACAGACATTCTATTTATCTACGCAGAATAATTATATATACGGTGTGTACAGTATAATTAGCCGCTTATACAGCTACTTATACGATATTTATCTTTTTACTTAAATTTTAACTTTTCTTCGTTATCAGTCTCCCCATAGCCATCTATATTTATATAGATCAAAATAAAGTTGTGCTTCAATTAAAACCAAGAAAAAGAACAAGAAACAATTTTGCAAAAAAGTTATAAGTTTACTGTAGCTAGCAGTACATATGTCGTATATATTATTAAACAACAAAACTATTCTGATTTCAAGAAAAAACATGGAAAAGACGCAGTTAGCTGTAAAGAACACAAAGAAGCTTTTAACGGCTAATTATACTAGGCGTAGCATCTAATTATCCTGCATCGGTTACAGGTTAATTATCAGTTCACCGACTGCTCAGTGCAAGCAACAATAAACTTTTGTCACGTTTCGACAACTTTTTTGCAAAAAATATCTTTATATCTGATAGAAGGTAGTCCCACAAAGTGTCATTTGGAAGTTATTTCAGTCATGGAAGAACTACGCAAGGCAGGATAAAGGTTTTTTGTTGCTTGCTCTTTAAGAAAAAAAGGCACTCTAATCAAAGCACTATTTTGTGTAGCTAGCTCCATAGCTAGCTAGCAAGTAAATAATGTCAGCACCAATCAAAAGGAGATCCAAGTCAGCACCAAAAATTGAGATAGCTAGCTAGCCAGCACACCTTTCTCACTTAGCTATATATAAAATAATTCTTACCTGATAAAATACACGAATTTAAAAAATAGTGCTTAGCTCCCCATCAATAAAGCTGCTACGACCAAACCAAAGAGACCAGCAAGGGGCGACCAACAAAATGCACTTTTAGTCATGGCCGCACACGGAATGTTCTGGTTACACGAAGAGTACACTCTCTGTTCAGATTGGTCATTTAATTGACAGAGATTATAATAGAGCATCTTCATTGGCTTTCGAAAAAAATGGAATTTTCCGAGCGTTTAGCCTGGACAAAAAAAAAAAACTTAGCAGCGTCCGGGCTCTGCGCTGTCTCTCTCTATCTATATATCTATCTTCCATCAGGCGATTTTAAAGATTCCGCCCCGCATAGCGGCGACGGAAATCAAAAAGAAAAAATGTCTTTATTTTAATTACAGTTTTAGATTGTGAGTGCGTAAAAGTTCGAATTAACGAGCGTTTTTTAACCTGGGGACCAAAAACTGTTCGAATTAGAAAAATGTTAAAAAACAGAGTTCGAATTAAGTGGCACAAAATATAAGACTTTATTAGACCAAATCCAAGGGACCGGAAGACTTGTTCGGAGAGGCGAACAAAAATTTATTTTGTGGCAGCCAGAAAATAAATTTTAAGCGAGAGAATTTTTTTATAGATTTCTAAACCCTAAAATCTACTAAGGTAACTACTATAATAACTAAAAAATAACAATATCTCACAACTAAATATCTATATATCTTCCTAACAACAATTTTACAGAATTTCTATGGCTGCATGGGGTAAAAATAAGTAGGTTTTAGATGTAATTACCAGTAAACATCAAAAATAAGTTCTTTGACTAAGATAACCAAGAATATTTTACGTACTATAGCGGCAACAGCATTTTATAACCTTCGAACGAGCAATATGATGGCTTCATCTTTATTCACGAATCTTTACTTTCTTTACCATTACTCACAAATTTGTTCAGTAAGTTCAGTAGTGTAAAATAATAAAAGAATATGTTCGTCACAAATTGTTCAAAACATTTTTGCTATTTAGGTCATCAACTTTTTCTTGTTTAATTATTTTGTGTATTGACACGTGACCATCACAATAAAGAGAAATATATTCCATTGTTTTTTTAATTTAGCCATCCGTTTGGCAAATGTGAATACTCAATTGTACATAATTCAGCACTCACCAAGTTGTAAACAAAACTGGTATTCGAACAGACTGATTTATCTTTTGGGTCTACTGTGTTGCTGTTCTGTAGAGTTTTTAGATGTTTTTAGTTTTTAACTCTCTACGAATATTTTCAATATTAAAACGTTCTTAGTCTTTATTTAGGACTTTTTTCTGTAACATTTAAAATTGATTTATAGTTTTTATGGAGCAGACCATGCAAGTAGGTCTGGTCTTCAAAATTAACACTCATCGTGAACTTTTTATTAACAGCATGAAATTTCATGTCACAGCATGAAATTTCATGTCAAAATGTGTCTATCCATATTTGTTCATTATTTCACATTGACGTAGAGGAGATTTAACAATAAACATTTACCCTCAGAGACATGTTATTTATACTTCTTACATATACAGTACACTAAAGGAGAGACGAACTGTGCTGCGGCACGGCTACTTAATAAAAGTTCACGATGTCGTTTTTTCTAATTTCCGAAATATTTGAACAAGAAGGGTGCTTATAAAAATAATTACAAAAAAAGGTTGGGCGGTATACGAGTGGGCGCTTAGTCGAGAGTGGGCGCTTAATCGAGCATTTACGGTATTCTTTAAATGAAATATTATATTTTACTATGGAAAATTTTTGGAAGTATTACACAAACGCAGAACTTAATTCAAGATGTTATCCAATACCTTTCGTATAATTGTCCTCTTCGTAGGTAAACTAAATAAAAAATAAATATATTCATGCAATCCAGTTTAGACTGTCATTTTAAATACAAAAATCGCTGGTTTTTTATCGCGAAAATACAGATAAATTTCGATTCGTGAAAGTTAGTGCATAAAAAAATTCTGTATACGAAAGTTTTTCGTATAAGAGAATTTTTGCGAATTTCTTTTTGCGAGTTTTACATTTGTAGATTAATTTGTTTTTTTGGCGAAACATCTCTACAGCGTTGACATTATGATTTAATTTTACTCGCGAATTTCGTTGATCTGTTTAGCATTGTATCACCTTTAAATATGGGTTTCTTGTTTTTAAACCTGCTTAAAATGGACGCTCGAATGTGAAATCGTAGAGAAAGATGATCGTAGAAAAAGATGATCGTGTGGGGAATGATGATCGTGTGGGGAAAAACCCTGAAAAAGTTTACCTTGTCTAATAATTTTCTGTATTTTTGCTGTTCAATTTGAACTTGTTCTTTCCATCGTTCCAGTTCTCTTTCAATATGTCGACGTTCTTCTTTTAGCGTCACAAGTTCCTGTATGTTTACTCGTGTGCGGTACGAGCATTTTTCATTGAATTCACTTTCCTAAAATACAACCAATAGCTTTAAACTATACACTTTAAGACAATCTTCTTTGCAAAAAATTGCAGCAAAATTTTGTAAAGAAGCGCTTTTGTTAGAATTTATACTCTACCTTAACTTTATTACAAAGAAAATGAAGGATCTCATATATTCCAAAATTTATATTTGAACAAAATTTTTTCGTCGAACCAAATTTTCGTCATCTTGAAATTCAGTGTTTCTCCCGAGAATGTGTTTTTCGTATGAGATGAGAGAATACTATATATACACACCGCATATATATCGTTGCACCGTAAAATACAAAACGCAAGGTAACAGGTACAGACGGAGCTCGCAAATTTGTGCTCGTTTAACGAGAGCTTTGTATTTTACAGTGCATCTAATCTCAAAAATCAACTTTATTGACAACCCTATCCGAAATTTTTTTAAGTTTTCATCTCGAAGCCACTAAGGCAAAACCACGTTTGAATAAAATTGAATAATTCACGATCGTTCGATTTTTAACTTCATAAAATAAATTCCAATTATCATTGAGAAGCAAGAGAAGGTTTAGAGAAGGCCGCTTAAATTTTTTAAGCGTTATTTATTTCCGATATGGTACCGTTTTACTTCATTTACCAGTTAAAATGAGACGTAACTAATGAAATTGTTGGAGTTTTTTATACCACGAAATATAAAACCCCGAAAACAATTCTCTATAGCTACTTACTGAATCCAACTGCTTTCGAAGTTCGATCACTTGTGACGACAATGCAGCATTTTCTTTTACCAGGGCCGCACAATCATCCGCTATCTATAATATTAGTACAGTGATGCTCCATAGTACTAAATAATTACCCCCGAAGGCTGATTTTTTATTTTTTCAAATCCCAGCCTTTTCCAACCCCCATTTATTAATTTAATAAGGCGTGTCATGTCAGTTTGACGAAATGGATCGTGTACTGTCTGTCACTTTTTAATGCTTGAGTTTAATGTTTGAGTTCAACAAATTGAATTCGACAAAATGGATTGTGTATCGCCCGAAAGGCAAGCGATTCTGGACGTGTTCATAAAGAAGATGTTTTAGCTTTTTGTATTTGTTTTGAAAAATTTATCCTAACTGATGATTTTTTTCGACTCCAGTTAAGAAATGCTGAATGTACCGAAGTAAGATTGAGAGTAAATGTTTAAAAATGGTAAGTGTGTCTAGTGTTCCCATCTCTGTTGCTAAAAGTATAAAATTAACATATGAGACTTCCAAATCGACCAAAGTCACAAGTTGTTGGGTTTTTTTCAAAAAAATAAGATTTTAGTCAGAGTTTTCCTTTATAGCTAATTTTTATATCACTCACTGATATATTAGATACAAAAACATGTTGACCAAAGTGACAAATTTTATGCAAAAAAACGAGCTAATTTCCGTGAATATATTTACGGGCTAACGACTAGCCGCCCTTATTAATATCGTATCTGTGTCTTTAAATTAGTTGCGCAACAGCTTTATTGTAAGGCACCGCAGAGTAATTTCGTTACTTCATGTTAACAGGCGAACAAGCAGCCACGTAAAATAATGATGCAAGAACCATGTACTATGGGCGAATTCCCGTGGATATTTTCAAGGGCTGACGGATTAAACACACGTCATAAATCTAAGACTGTATAGAAAACTTGTATGTTTGATTTACATATCCAATCATAAATTGAAGAAAACTTTCCATAGTGTAAGCTCGTATGCTTACCAACAGCGTAAAACTACAATTCCACTGTCATGGAACAAACATAACACTTACTTTTAGCCTGAGTGTGCGATCTTGTTCGGCTTGTAACTCTTTCTCACGAACATCATAACGCAGATTTTTTAGTTCAGCCTAGATGTAACATACACAGGGACATGAATAAAGTTGGGTACTCACTAAACAGGAGCGTGTACTTATGTTATAATACATAATAACATTCCAGGCAAAATTCGCAAATTTTGAGAGTCATCACACTGAAGACATTTGTATATACGCAAATATGGCTATATAAACCATGAATACAACACTTCCTATTTTATTGCAAAATTTTATCTCACATTACTCATGTCAATATTAGGTCAACGCGACATCATCATTAAATATTTTGTGAATAAAAAAACCCTGAACTAAGCAAAAAATGATGGATACAACTGGTAAATGTTAATTACTGATTTTTACTCTTCAATTAACTATTTCTCAGATTTTGGCAGATTGGTTCTGTAAATATCAATTTCGCAATGTATTACCTGAAGCCCCCCATCAACTTTTTCTTTATTAAGGACTTTGGAATGAAAGTAACGTTCTTCGAGTTCTTTAAACTCTGTTTGTGTTTTCAAACACTGTGCTCTTTTCTCTTCAAACGCCACCCGCATTCTGTTAAACTGCTCAGTTTTTTCATTGAGCTGAAACGAGAAAAAAATTGATGTCAAACAAAAACAAAAACAAAAACAAAAACAAAAACAAAAACAAAAACAAAAACAAACAAACAAACAAACAAACAAACAAACAAACAAACAAACAAACAAACAAACAAACAAAAACAAAAACAAACAAACAAAAACAAACAAACAAAAAAACAAAAAAAAAACAAACAAAAACAAAAACAAACAAACAAACAAAAAAACAAACAAAAAAACAAACAAAAAAACAAACAAACAAACAAAAAACAAAACAAAAAAACAAACAAATAAATTGACCTTTAAGTTATAAATAATAGGCCCTTTGAAGCCCACTAAAGAACTTTTTCCCTGAACTAACCGTGGCTATCAAACTTTGTCAAAAATAGTTTTTGTTATAAGGCCGAAAATTAGACTGAAAAAAATCAAAGCAGATTGTCCAACAAATTATTTAAAAGTGATTCTTTCAGAAATAATAAAGCTAGCTAAAATTGAGTAAACATAAAAATTAATAATTAAGACTGCATTTGTGCAAATCGGAGAATAGACCTAATTCCATATTCATTTTCAATCCGCCAAATAGGCCTGTGAAAATGCAGAATAACATGAAAACGAGATTAGCAAATTTTAGGATGCTGGTTGTTTACATGCAAGTTTGAAGAATGTATCAATAAAATGGTTTTTTTTGAGGATTTTAACTGGCAGTTTCGCAAATCGTAATAAACACAGTTATAAAGAGGGTATTGGTAGTGGTGGTGTGACAAAAAGGTTAAAATATTGTAGATTTTAATAAGTATCTTCTGGTGTATGCTAGCTAGCTAGGTAACCTTAACTTAAACTCATGTTGTTTTCTGTTTACTAAATGCTCAGTTGCATTTCATATTACTCTGATCAGTTCAGAAAAGTAAAATTAGCTTGCTAGTAACCAGCAAGTATAGCTACAGGCAAAACAGCAAGTAGCCAGCTAAGCTAGAATATGTACTCCAGAAACATTATGAGTATAAGTAACATGGACTTTGTGGGGGAAGAGGGGAAGGGACAGTAAAAAGAGATTTCAACATCAAGAATAATGCAAAAAGCCAGATGTTCTTATCACATTTTCCCAAATATTTTTTCCAGGGTTGTAGCTAATAGCTTAGTTGCATGAGTAATTAACAAAGCATTTTCAACATGTTGCATGAATGCTATTCCAAATTAATATTTTCAGACTATTGGCTGTTGTGATTATGTACATAACTGTTACGATTATATGTAACTGTCACACTCCCTCCGCCACTACTCTTCCTCTCTTATCGACTGTCAGTAATCAAATATTTGGATCATCTCCACACATCTATTTTTCAAGGTTTCTCTCTAACTTATCTTATATATATGCACATATCTGTTTTTTGAAAAGCTATGAAAATGCTTAATTTTTGGCAAAATCTCAGCCTAAATGCTCTTAAAGACTAGGTTATTATGTATTTTGTTTTGTTCCTTTTATATAATACCAGTTATCATATGGTTAGAGTTTTTCTCGCTCTGTGATTGGCTAATCTATACGAACTATATGCTATATTTTTATTTCTACCGAGAAACGAGTGCAATATTTACTTATTTTTCCATTCTACAGTACCAAAGGCTGATATTTTTTTCTCTGACTGGCTGAAATAACGTGCAAAAAGCTGATATTTTTTTCCTGATTGGTTAATAACTCGCTGAGTAAAGTTATTGTTTTCTTGAAAAACGAGAACTTGTTGGTAAATTTGTTCCATAATCTTCTCCTCATAAAAAGCATATATTTTTTTACGAAACAAATTGAAGGAGTTTAGTGTTTAATTCGATTGTTTAACTTAACTTATTATACATTAGCGGTACTTATTAAGCATACGTAAATATTTTTGGATTTTCCACCACAAGCGAAGAAGAAATTAAGAATTTACAAGGTAAATTACTGCTTTTACTTCAACTAATTTGTATGGAATTAACATGAATGTATTACTCTAAAATTTATTTTCATTTAATTTCATTAAATTGTTTTTCTTTTGAAATAATTACCATCTGGCGCAAAATTTATTATGAATTAAAAGACATGATCACATATTATCTTGCAATAAATTTTTTCGCTGATAAACTTCATAATCCGTGATTGAAATTGAACAATAATCTGCAGAGTATATCAAATTACAATGATTTATGCTGGGTTTATATGATAAACTAGTTATCCCACTTATTCTTGAAAAATATCGTCATATTTTTTCGTTTTTTATGTTCTCGTATATTTCACTCGCCTAAAGGCTTGTGAAATATGTAAACGAGAACATAAACAACTCAAAAAATATATCCAATATTTTTCACGGCACTGTGTGATAACTACTACTTATTTAAACCCGTTGAAGAATCCACTTAACTATATTGAGCTTCTTATCATAAAAAAGTTTGTTCATAATTTCTTTAAAAAGGCTGGAAACAAAATCCGTGGAGGAATCCACTCAAAAACATTTAAAATTTTGTTTCTTATCACAAAATGATTTGTTGTCAATTTAATTTAAAAGACACAAACATTCAATTAAAACTGTTTTAATTTGGCCTCACCAAAAAATTTTTACCTTGTTTTTTTTAATTTAAGTTAAAGTTTGACATGATGAGCATTTTTTGCAGTTGTGAACTTTTTTCAGAACCGTTCGGGTAACCACTTTGTTTTTTTTGCAGGTAACAATTTTAAATTGAATGGGAGAAAGCAAATTTTTTCACCAAGCAAAATCACTGTAAAATTCCAAAAATATACTAAGATGGTAATTCTCTCAATACAAAGTTTCAGAATTAGGATATCACCCCTGTTGTCAACATCATGCTGTGTTATGATTTACAAATTAGTTTTATTTTAACATATTTTGGAATTTTAATTAATTTTGTCTTCTTCAAAATACGACATAGGCCAATGGCTTAAAATGTGACAAAAATAAGCGAGAACATCCCAAGAAAAGCTGTGAGTAACACTTCAACACTGAGAACAAGGGGTTTAAAGTCCAACTTACCCCACCACAATAAAAAAGTCAAATTAGTATGCTATTTCTGAAATCACAAATTTGTGATTTATGAGCTTTACATACTGTTAAAACTAACCTTGTTGTTTTACTTGGAAAAAAATAAATGGGGTAAAACCCCTTACAATATAGGTCAACTGGTAGTAAACCTAGTTATTGTTATTTTTGCAGATATTTGAAAAAAAGATACACTCAATAACTGAAGACACAGGATATATGCCAGCAACACCACCAATTTTGATAAACAACTTGAAATTTCGCGTTTGCGAGTGAATAGGCCAGCTAGTACTCATATCATCATATTCAAAGCTAGCTAGTATACCTAGCTCAGTTAACACCAAGAATAAAAAAAAAACCATAGAAACGGCCCAGTGTCCGGGAGAGACATGTTATTAACCATATTATTACCACATTTAAATAATTAGATTGTATGACAAACTAATTTCGCAAATAATGCAAGTAAACAAACCATTTATGCACCACTTCCCTGCAAACTTAAAGTTTGCTCATAAGTAATCTTGTTTTCATGTTACTCGGTATTTTTGGTATGTATATTTTGCGAAACGAAATGGATATTATGGCAGTAAATTACATGACTTCTCAGTTGTACGAGAAGCTGCTACGGTTTCTCAAATAACAAAGTGACACCACTGAGTGTTTTCTCAATATTTTAGTGCCTTGTAAAGGCACTTGCTAAACATGTTTTCACTGTGAACTAAACCACAAGTGAACTCCATAACCGCTAGGCCACGTACCATATAACAAACACAAGTGCAGCTAACTAACAGCTGAGATATGAGTTATTATATCTTTACCTCACTTCGGAGAATGTTAATTTTGTTATCCGCTTCATTTAGCTGCAGCATCGCGGTATTAGTGTCAGATTTGCACTTTTCTATGTCAGCAACTCTTCGCATTGCATCCAACTTATGCCGCTCAACTTGCTTTTTTAAATTGACTACCTCACTTATCAATTCTCTTTTCTCCGATGAAAATGTTTCTAAAGTAAAATATAGTAGCTAAATTAGTTCGAATGTAATACTTTTGTCCATATTTATATTAAATTTAAATTTAGGGCGCTATTTGTTTTAATTAAAATCTTGCTTTATAACAATTATACAAAGACATTTTCCATATATTGCATATTTTATGTGCATTGAACAACCAAAAGAAAATTTTAAAAGCAATTAAATTAAGCCTATTTTTTTTAAAAATGCATGGGGAAGAGCTCCAGTATCATATCACTTTTTTATAAACCTTATAAATCACTAAATTTTAGCACACATTTAATTTTCTTACACAGCCACTGTAAGAACAATTAGTTGTACGGAATACTAATTTTTTGTGCATTTGGCTGCATGAAAATTTCATACGTACGAAACATTTCTTTTTTGATGGTGCACAAAAATTAGATAGCACAAAATTAGAAATAAAAAAAAATTTGGAATGACTGATGAAGTTTTTGGGTAACAATCAGCCATACAAAACGATAAATTTACATAAAATAAAATTGATGTATCAATGAAGCTTCTTTTTACCTAAGGTTAATTAAAATAAATGCACAAAAAAATGCTTGAAATTTAAACTCAGGTGAGAATTAGGTTAGTAATATTGTTCTTCAAATCTATTCATTTTGTTTTGATTGACATTTTATCTTTCTTTATTAAATCAAAATACAGTCTTTCCTAGGTGTTAAATTTTGTAATATTAGAGATTGAGAGAGTATAACCCCTGCGATAAAAGAAGACAGATTAAATAACTACTTGTTTTAAATTGTATTGTTGAGTTCACATGTGTTGTATAACTCTTTACTGAACCATCCTATACAGATCATAATGCTTAAGCTGTGCAGGTACATCAATTTTCATAAGAATACACACATTGCTTGATTATAACTATGCAATTTTCAAACTGCACACAAAATAGAATATTGTTTGAACTTTAATTCATTTAATTGTCTGACTTATTTGCTTTCAAACTTTAAAAATCAATATTTTTTTTATCTTGTTGTTGTTCTTGTACAAGAAAGGCCTTATTCAAACAAAATATCAATTTTTGGCCGATTATATAAGGTTTTATTTCTACCCCCATCCGGTGTCCCCTTAAAACATGGGATAAAAGGTAGAATAAAAATGTTTTTCTTATAAACATGTGAGACAAACCTGGGCCATATAACTTGGCAGTAAAAAAATTATTTTGAGTATTAGATTTTTTTCAAACTGACAGTTTGAACAGAGTTACCAGAACTATAGTATTATATTTCCAGATTGGTGACCCTGTAGTTGGAATGGCATCTTTACTGTTCATATGGCTGCACTAAAGTGCCTGCAAATTATTTTATTTTTCAAATTTCACAAGATACTGGCGGAATGTGAGAGAAGATTAAAACAGTTTTTAAAGCAAATTATAAACAAAAGAGACTTCACACTGATGAAGAAGAAACACATTCAAATTCACTTTTTACAATCATCAATTTCCCGAAACTAACGAAAACAAAAATAAGTAAACCTTCTGCTAATTGTAATTTGGAAACAGTATCTTCTTTATCATGTTGCAAGATGTTGATGGTGCTTTCGTTAGTGATAATTTCTTTATTCCTTTGTTGCAACTCGGATTGCATGGTCTATGAAAACAATTTGAAAGTAAAAATAGAAATTAGGATCGTTCCTCAGCAAAAAGATGTGATAAACAATATAGTTAGCAATAGTAGCAATATAATTTCGCAAAAGGAAAATTTAGGAGTTTTGAAGAGGTGTTGCAACTAAAAATGCTACCTATGCTATTAATAACAGATGCACATTTTTCCCTATTTGATTTCGTACAACACCAAATGTAAAAAACAAGTTAACTCAAATTGCATTTCTTGTTCAATAACTTGACTAGATTTTAGACACAAGTGGGATAAATTTAATCTGGTTATTGTTATTAAACTTCCTATGGGAATCAAGACAATTTTTTTTATTTTCTGCATTCATTTTCTAAACAGTAACATGATTGACAAAGAAAAGATTTTTAGAAACCAGAATGTATGGGAACCAGACATTAAAACGGTGTGCTTTAAAGGGGGCCTCCCAACTTTTTCTTATTATCTTTAATGTTTAACTATCCTTTTCACTTCAAAGTTAGCAATTTTCCTTAAGAATAGCATTTTACTGGACGCAACAAGATGTAATCTCCAATCGCGACTGATAAAGAATTTAGAGGTCTATCACGATCTTTTACTGAGTCTATGATTCCGCTACACTGCTATACTGCTATAATAAGCGCGTAGTGAAGTGAAGACCATCAATGTAGAATATTGTGAACTAAAATGATGTGCAGAAGAAAAAGAAATAAAGCAAAAATGTTTTTCTCCCAAGGTTCCTCTTGAAAAACGACGATAGGAATAACAATATGTTGTATTATTGTACTCATCCCTTGCATCCCTTAAGTGTACTATGTGTGAGTGTGATCGTTACTTTCAGTAAGCTTCTATTGACTGCAAAAAACAACAGTAAAAATCTAAATTAATTTAAAAGCTGATTATGGTGTTTTTTTTCCCACATTTGTTCAGCATATTTTTCGTCTGCGTAAATCAAAACTAGCATTAGGTAAGCAAATTCGCAATTATGAATGCAGCATTTTCAAAAGAGCGTGGGCATGTGATGAGAAAAGGTACATTTTATAAATTGTTTTGGCTTTTTTTGGAGATACTAGATCAGAATGAAACTAATAATTATTGAATTCTTTATCCACACCATATTATATTTCTGATATAAGAAATTTTTTTTTGAGGTGGGAGGTCTCCTTTAATACTAATTGTCTTTTTTGTGTAAGTAGGTGTATGTTGTCTAAAGGTTTCACTCTACTTTACAGGCTATTAAGTCATAAAAAGTCTAAGGATTTTTCTGCATTCTGACTAGTTTCTCATTTAGAACATACTTTAATTTTTTTTATCATTCTTTCCGCTTTATGAGTTAAATGTGATGGCACTGCAATGATCTCTTTTGCTTGGTCACGAAGATATTCACACTCCAACTCAAGAAAATAGATTTGTTGCTGCAAGTTGCGGATGTATTCATTTTCCACTGTAGACAAATTAACACTAGAAAAATAAAAATATAGAAAGCACTTTAAGAATGACATTACACAGGCTGTTTTTATAGACATAGCTTAAGCAATCTGACATTTCCCATAAGATTTAAGGAATTGTTCCCAAGATTTTTGATAAAAATTGAAATGATTTTCATCGTATGGAAATCGTTTCATTATTTTTTTTACATCGTTTCATAATCGTATCATGAAACGAATTAATTTTTCATATTTTTTTATGAAACGATTTTATAACAGACTAAGAAAAATGAAATGATTTTGAAACGATTTAAAAAGGATTTGAAAGAAGTTCTGAAACGATTTGATAGAATCAAAATATCATTTGTGATATGATGTAACAGTGATATGATGTAACAGTGTTATGAGTATTAATAAAATAAATTTTGAATCCATGTTGAACCAATTAAAAACCAATTAAATTTGATAAACGTAAATTATTATTTCATAAAAACCGCCGTTTTTTCTTTCTACAATGACGCGAAAAAGTCCCTTCGAAGCTTATAACTTGCTGTTATGCCAAGCAAACGCTTTTAGGGATCGTCTCCACGATCGTTTCAAAAATAATCATTTTAATTTGTATAATATTTTATTTGAAATGATCTCTATACGTTTTTATTTTGAAGAAAAATTTTCCAAAAAAATCTTTTCAAATTCATTTCAAAATAGTTTCAAATCGCTTTGTTGAATTGAAAATCGTTTCGTAATCGTTTCCAAATAGTTTCGCATTCATTCCTAATCATTACAAAAAAATTAAAATTAATTCGTTTCAACACTTTGTTAAATTCGTTTCAGTTCAAATCCTTACAAAATCGCTTCTAATATAACACATGTTTATCACACATCGCCAATTTCTAAAGAAATTAACTACCAAATTATGTAAATATCTGCATTCTTTGTCACAAAAATAAAAAAACGAGATCGTAGAAAAAGAAAAGATCACCGTGGATCATTTAATAAAAATCAAAACGGGATCGTAGATAGTGAAAAGATCGCTGTAGATCGTTTAAAAGTCATGAAAAGGGGATCATATAAAGCGAAAAAATTGTCATAGATTATTTAGAAATTATGAAAACGGTATCGTATAAAGCGAAAAAGATTGTTTAAAAACAGTCAGAACGCCATAGATCGAAGCTATGAATACGCAATTTTGCTAGCCCTTTCAAAGAAATTAACTTTGCGTAAATTTTTGTGACAACTGTCGAAACGAGAAAGGAATGTCTAAAAATAGTTTCTAGTAATAAATTGGTGGCCATCGTTTATAAATTTTGTATTTTGGCTGAGAAATATCAACAGTTTTATAGAGACATTTTGAGTTTCTAATTTTCAGGTAAGGCTGTTTTAGCCAATCTAGAGACCCCCCCCCCCCAAAGTCTGGAAAAAAATTTTTCCCTGCAGTGCTATACACAGGGGCCAACATAAATATCTGGATCAGCACCTGAATGTATGCGATAGTTATCACCTTTATTCTTATTGCTAACCAATATTGTTAAATACGAGCTATTTTTCTATGTCAAAAACAATAGAAAACTTTGCGAAACCCAAAGTTATATTTTTAATTATTAGGCGACTCCAATTTTATTAGTTGTTCTACGGGCCCGACAGACCATAATTTTCATGAAGAATTTTAAAGAAAAAAAACAAGAAAAAACAAACATTTTTTTTCATACCATCTCCTAAAAATATAATTAGCATAGAAGATAATCAATGAGGTTATTTTTTGTTAGTTGAATGTCAATCTACAATTATACTAAAACAAGGTGAATCAATAACATTACTTTAGGACCACCATTGTTAAAGACACTTGAAATTGATTCTTCGTTCATGGTAATTTGTTGCGATGAAACTAAAATTAGTCATTATATTCGAAAAATTTTCTATGTTACAGTAGTATTTCTAGTTTTCCGACAACTCAAATAAAGAAAGGGTTACAAGCAAAGAATTTTAGACACCAAATTTATCATCACAAAAATAGTTGCGTGTTTAAACAAAAGACATGTTCCAACTTTGACTACCATTTTCTTTACACAATAATAACATAAAATAAACTAACATTGGTCGAATTGTTTGTTACCGTAAAATTATTTTTAATCAGAACTTATTTTTATTCAAATTGGTGGCTGCGAATTGCGTGTGTGGCTGCCAACAATCTTCAATGCGAAGTCTCTGGAAAGGCTGTTTTAGTCAACCTGGGAATACAAGATCTGAAAATTTCCTTTTCGGCCCCAACTGCTGGTGGCGCCTCCAGGAGACTCTAAACTCAATCTGACAGTAAAAACTGCTGTAGCTTTAAATCCTGAAATAATCTCTGAATATATAATTTATTAGTGCAAAATACTTTATATTGTCAACTAAACTATAGTTCGTAAAAATATTTTGCACTTAAATTTATATAAGACTGCACAAAAAACTTAAAAGAACACTAAAATTTAAAAAAAAAAAATTCCTCTTTTTTATTATTAAGTGGAAGGAGAATAACTTGCTGTATAAATTTCCAAACAGAGTTTTATTGTTTTCCATGTATATATGTTGTAAATTTCAAGTTAAAGCAAGATTGTTGTCAGAATTTATTGCATTTTTATTGTTTTTCCTCTACTAAAAAAGGTGAAAACGTAAGCCATTAAAAATTAAACAAAACACATGAAAGGTTCTGGTTATGGACACGACCTTATTAAGTTCCCTACATATTGATTTTTTTATTCTTGACCATGTGATTTTATCTGGCTGACATTAACCTTTCGCAGTCGTTAATACACAAAAAATCACTCAATTGGGGTAAAAAGTTTTATCAATTTTATCAATGTAAGCCACACTTATGGCTTATAATGCTAAAAATAGTCAAAAATTATTGTCTTACAAATGTCACGCATTTTTACGTCATGGGATCAACGAAAGAAAATAATATATATATATAGAAAATATATCTATAACAAGTTAGCATGTAGCTTTAAAATCGCCATATTTTTTTTCTAAAATAACACGAAAACGTCCCACGAATCTTGAAAATCATGATATTTTGTTCTAAAATGATGAGAGAACATTCCTACAAAGCTTTAATAAAATCGTCTAATTTCATTCTATACATATAGTGATGTAAAAGGTTTTATCAAAACATAATAATCTTTGCATTTTGTTACAAAAAATAGATCAATCAAAACTACTATTTTTAATGGCAGTAAAAAAATTTTGAATGCAGTTTGCAGAAAAAATAAAGAATGTTCGTTCGTTCGTTTTTGGCAGGTCAGCACTCTTGTTGCTTAGTGCTTTTTAAGCTGCAAAAATACTTTTTTCCTACCTTTTGTCAGCATTACAGGTACCCAATGATCTTCCTTTGAGTCCATGATTCAACAAAGTACTGCTATGCATGTTGCCACTTAAATACGGTAGACTGTGCACAGGAATAGATGATGCTGTATGGAAAGCCATGAAAATAAATAAGAAGCAATATATATATATATAAATCAATTATTTCCACCAGCTATGAAAATTTAAACTTATACAAATTTGTGTAACTAAGCTTTTTATAACTAGAGAAGTGTAGCTATAGTTTATTATCTCTTCTTTACGTATTTTCATTAATTTTTAAAATAATAAAAATATTTTACCACCCTTCTTGACTTATAGATGACAAGCATGAACAGAATATATATTGTGTTTTCACAAAGATTTTAATATTAAAACTTAATCAAAGGCATTAGTATTAATTATGCAAAATCATAAAAAATTAAAGAATCACATATATATATGGACATGTTCAAAAATGGGTGGCAGTCTATTGGACATTATAAAAATGCCCATTTTTGTTTTTTTGTGATAAATTTATCAATTTTTGTTTAATCATTTTGGAAATTTAAGAAAATATAGCATTTAACATTTAAAATCGATTGTCACCAGAATGTTAGCTGAAAAGTTATTAGAAACAGAAATATGGTAAAAATATCACATTGTGACTTTTTTACCTCATTACTTGGAACCAGTTAATAAATTTTTCAAAATAATAGTGCTGATCATATCAGTAACATATTAGTAATAGAAAATTCTTTTCAGGGCAGTAAGTTCACATACTTTGCAATAAAATAATGATAACTTTATCACATTTATCAAAAAAGGTAAGGTTTATACCAATAAGTCCATTATAAATCCATATAACAAAAACTTAAATGGTTTAAATACTTATATCATGTATATACAGAAATAAGTTTTTTAGTTAAAATTGATAATTTAGTCTTCAAAACCAGAAAAAAGGGTAAATTTTAAGATTTTTCGTTAATTTTTGATTACTTTCTCAAGTTTGTGACAATTTAACCCTTTTTCTTCCCTTGAGTGCTGTTTTTTCACTAAAATTCAGTTACCTTGAGCAATTAATGTTTATAAACCCATCTTGAACAAAAATGGGTTCCATTTTAACCAGTAATCATCCATATTTGTTCTTTATTATAAAGTAGCTTATAAGTAGTAGTTTATATCAGTTGAAATTGTGAGTTCTTTATCAATTTTTGTTCATGAATGAAATTTCTGAATCTAATTTGTTTATTATGGAATTGTTATTCCACTTAGGTATTTCTTTAAATTTTCCCATATGTTTTGGCATATTAGACAGTGAAGAGGTAAAAAGTAACTAATTCTGAGAAAAGAAGTGTGATATTTTTATCATTTTTGTGATTTTTAAGAATTTTTTAGCGCAATAAAGGATCAAAATGTTATAGTTTATCCACAATTTGAAAATTATCGCCTTAAACCAACTTCAAAAGACGTTATATGTTTTTATCGTTAGACGTTTTTATCCTTTTGACTTTTTAAGGGGTGTGATTTTTTTATCCTTTTTTTGTCCACAGGCATTTTGGCTATATCTTTGTGAATAATTGACCTAAAAGGATTTGAAATATATGTCCTAATAGGGTAATAATTCTCGTTCATTCTAGTTATTACAAAAAGTAATGGTGAAATTTTATAGTACTTGCAAACCAGAGATAAAAAACTCACAAAAATGAAAATGTCCAATTTTAGGCAAATTCCTGCCACCCATTTTTGAACATATCCATATAGCTATATATAGCTTATATACAAAAGTTAAAAAGTTTGCGGCTTTTAGCACATGCACAAGCATTTCTGTAGGTAGAAAATATAAACAACAAACCACAGTAATAAAAAAAATCTATCCAAAAAAAGAAATATATATTCGCTTAAAATTAGTGAAATTTTTTAAGAAGAATTAGAAGAATATTATAGTTAAAATTTTATGCCAGTTCCACTTGGATCTTATGCTACCCAAAAAATCTTAATTTTTATTAATATTAATAGCCATTTTATCCTGTTAGAGTACAAACACAAGTTGATTTCATTATCATTATGATTATTCTTGGATCCGGGTTAACATGCTTGAAATTTTCTGATCATTTTCAACAAAAATGACCAACATATTTAAATTCAGCACCAAAATTTATGGAAACGTGCAAATTTTCATGTTTATACACTAAGTACAACTGCCTCTATTAGTAGCCAAACTTTTGATGTTGTATGAAGAAATGACCACACAAATTAACTGCAGTGAAAAATTTTCACTGCAGTTAGATATTATGGTCAAACTCTTATAAAATTTAAAAACTTTAAATTACAATAAATCCTGTTCTAATAATCTTTTGGTATTCTAAATTTCCTATGTTACAGTACCGCCTGAATGTAATGTTACATGTACATGCGTTTCACGATGTCGCGTAATGAGGGCATGTTTACATAAAGAAACTTCATGTGTCTATTGTTATCACATGTATTTTGCATGTTTCTATTGTTGTCTTTAATCGCGTGCGTTAACAATAGTATATGCGAAAACATTTGTTTAAATTCAAGACATGCATGCTATTGTTTAAATGTGTTAACAATCACAAAATATCAACTATGATCGAGAGAATAATATTAACATTTTTATTACGCTTAAAATTTAGATTTTTATTTTTTCTCACAAATGTTTTTTTTTTATCGCGCTAAAAGTTTTATATTTATATTTCCTCCAAAATGACTTTTTTTCGCATTGTGTATAAAGTTTTATTTTTTCTTCCTCAAATGAAATAGAAATGTTAAAATAGAAAGTTTAGATATTATAGCCATGTATGCATTTTTGATACATTTTTGAACAAACTCTAGTCGTGCAATTTGGTTGGGAATACGTATTAGCTGGCAGTACTTGATTCCACTCAATACCCAGCCTAATTTCCGTCTAGTATATCGAATGGATGATGTTGTCAACGACAAACCAAATTTTTCTAGGATTAATTTTTGTAAATCTAAAAAAAAATTACATGTAAAATGGAACATGAAAATACTTAAACCAAAATTTTTATATGCTACTAATCATCAACAGTTTGGAAAACTGGGAACGAGTTTGGTGTACAGAATGCTTAAAATAATTATCTTACCCACAGAAGTACACTCGTCATTTTTTTCCATCGAAATGTCGATGAAGTTCATTACGTCGACATTGACCAATCTTTTTCTACCTGATTTTGGCTTATTCGCAACTGAGCCTGTTGTATTAATTTTATAAATAATTTTCGAAACTGTCTGTCTCGACACAACTATATTCTCAGCAGCGAGAACTCTCACAATATCAGCGTGTTTTTTATGAAATTTATATATAGTGGTTATTCTCTGTTTTGTATATAAAGACAGTGGTGGAGCCATATTTCCTGCTTGAGATGTTTTTGCTTTAACTGTCTTATGATGATGGTTAGGCTCGCTTTTATGAAATAAATAAATAAAAGAGCGGGGCTGATCAAAGTATTTTATTTCCCTATTATCATACCGAAATTTTTATTCTTTTCAATTTAAAACATTGTATTTTTTATCTTTTTTTGAAAAAAATATAAACGGTTGTTATCTCACATATATCTTATCCTAGCTATTTGAAAGCACTACCAAACTCATCCCCAAGTTCCATTCCCTAGCAAAACCTTCTACTTCATAAAAAAAACATATGTCTGAAGTTGTAATGTAAAGACTGAAAAACACGACCATGATCTTTTGAATTCAATTTTTTACCCACTTAAGTACAGTCACGCGATGGGATCGAAACGAAAAAATAAACAAGTTTTAAATATAAAGCTTGTATGCTTGCTGTATGCTTTTGACTTTATTAGCATAGCTCATCAGTCTGTTTTAAAAAACATACGAGCTTAGAAATAATAAAGCAAAGTTTACGGCTGAACAGTGCTTGGAATTTAGTAAAAGTAAAAGTCTGTTTACACGCGACCTAAAGTAAACTCAACCAGAAATTTAAACACCCCGGTCACTTTAGTATATCGGAAACGCGCACCCCTGAATATTATTTGTATTGCACGTGGAAAGAAAGAAGAATGTGTTCGGGATCATAAGTTGAGTATTATTTTTGTCTGATTTTCTCAGTAACAGAAAAAAAATACGTTGAAGAAGCAGTGCGCTAGGTTTACTTTAATAAATACGAAAGTTAAAAAATTTCTTATAAAAAACACATATTTAAAATAAAATAAAAGATAAAGCAGCGGTGTTTGAAACAAAACAAAAAATTTCTCTTTATTCTCATTAACACCTACCATCGTGACACATCGAGACGGATTTTGTCACGATACTAGATTCTCGATAGATCGCGACAATTTATTTTAATTGTTTCTTATTATTATAAACGCGGTACATCGCGTATCGAGGGAGTCCGCGCACGTTGCGCACTCGATATGTTAAACAACCTTTTTCCAGTACTGTATATGTAATCGCACGTTTACGAGTGCAATTAGGAAATAATCGAACAAGTATTTTTTTTTGCTTTTAATTTTCCGAGTCCGTTAGGACGAGGATAAATTTAAAAAGCAAAAAAATTACGAGTTCAATTATTTCCAATTGCACGAGTAAACGTTCGATTACGAGCTAATCACACAATGAACTATTTTTGTAAGAGTAGTACAGGATGTCAATTTCAATGTTTTGATTTTTTTATTACCCGATTTATAATTCGTTCGATTCATTGTAAAGATAAAACGCGAGAAAATAAATATTTAAATTATTGGCGCTCCTTAAAGAGTGCAGTTAAGATTCTAGAGTGCAATTAAGAAATAATTGCACTCCGCACAGTGCAATTACGATATAATTTGCACTGCAGAAGAAGCGCCAAACAAGAAAAAATAGGTCATCGTGTGATTATATCTAAATCAATTTCACTGTCATTAAGTTTTTTTCTATGTAAATATTTGTTCATACTGTTTCTTGATTCTGACCACACAGGTTTTTTTTATTTTCTGGTACCATATAAATGTTGAAAATTAACGCTTTTAATAAATTAAACTTTGATGGAATCAAGGCCCTTATTTGTCACAACTTTTCCATCTTTTAATACACTTGATCCATAGACACTTTTTCCTTGTCTTTCGTTTCCTGTAGTGGAAATATTCTTCTCATTAATTAGAAAATTTTTTTTCAGAATGAGAACGATTCTTTATCGCGATAATTTCTTCATTACTCGGCCTACAGTCTTGATTGTGGTCCGGTCCTAGAAGCATGTTCATGTGTTGGAAAGCTGGTGTATTATTAGAAAGTGGGCCCTTATTGCCTGTCTTAAGATTTCTACCGACTACACGTTTTCTTTAAGAAACACAATATTAAGAAACATGAAACTGGGATTACATACTTTTTGTTTTATAAGAACAATCTAATAAGAACACGAGCCTCAGATTTCTATTTTATTAAGAAACTTTAAAGAAACATTTTAGGTTGAAGTTGCTGGTAAATTAAAAAACTAAACAAAATGCAGTTTTACAAGGCTTAGATATAACCGTATATTGCTACAAACTGAATAAACATCGATTGCATGAAAGTTAGACAGACTGTATTTTGCTATTAAATGATAAAAAAATACATCGTGCAAAATATCGCTGTTTGGTATTTACTCTTCAAAATCGATCCTATGAAGCTTAAAAATTCTGTTTCGTCATAAAATTGTTTATAACTGTCGCATGTATAGACAAAAGATGTAACATTTCTTTCACGTGTAGGAGAATAAAATTTTGCGTATACATTTACAAAATCGGAGATATATATATACTATTATAAGATATACAGTTAAATTCATATGTAAAAAAAAGGTGTTCGTGTACTGAAACAATAGACACACAAAGGGTAATTATATTTTAAATATTTTCTTGTGTAAATCCCTTCGCAGCTGCAGTAATTATATAAAACAATGAGCCACACAAAAATTACATGCAATCATTAAAGTTTGCGTGTGGGACATGAAACCTATTGTTTTTCATAGCTCATGTATTTAACAATGGATTTATAATAAAAACGAAAGTTCTGACGTTACTGAAAGCTTGTGTAAAGGTGATAACTAGCGTGCACATGTAACATTACATTCAGGCGGTACTGTATATAATTTTTGCTGATAAATCCAAATATGCCACTCATTTTTCTCAAAAGTTCCTTGTTTTCTTTTTCAAAATTTGATAATGTTAACCCGGATCCGAGAATATGTCTTTCTGAAAAAGCTCTTTCATTGTTATGAAGTCAACTTGTTTTTTCGCAGGAGGTAGCTAGCTAGCTACGCTTTAAAGGAAAAGTATGAAAATTTGTTCTTGGTGTAATGTACGTAAAAAGATTAAGTTTGATGTTAACAGGACGATAAAAACTTTAATCTCCTATACATTACCTGATCTGGCTTTGTTGTGACTTTTAGATTTGTTTACAGTGGCCATCTTGAAGTCAGGAAGGTAAATTAGCTACATACCATATGTCAAACGGCTTAGTAAAATTTGAAAGGGCGCTTTTGTTTCTCGGGAAAACACGCAGGGCCGTGAACACTGATGCAGGGGGTCATATTCCGCATACCCGCCTTTTTCCAACCTCGATCCCAGATGAGGATGAAACAGCATCAAAAAAGCATCAAAAACAAAATCCATCATAGACTGTGAAGCTTTCAACCAAAAAAAGGAACCAGATAATAGGTCTCAAAAATCGACTCTCAAAAACGAGTACTATAAATATAATGACGTTTTGCCGGCCGGACTTTCAAAAACGGCCAAAACTACTTTGGAAAACCTTAAAAAAACTGTTTCCTGATAAGTCAGGCAATACTACCTCAATGAAACGAGTAGTCCAAAACGATGGTACAGAAATATCTCACCCAAAAGAAATTTCAAACACATTTAATTCATTTTTTGTTAGTGTTGGTGCCAACTAACCTCAAAATTTTCTTCTGGCACTACTAATGTTAAGGTGGTACCCCTAGAAAAAACTATATCGCAGAGGATTGTCTTTTCTGAAGATACTTGATGAGGATATCATAGTATGTGACAGTACGACAAAATTAAGTCAAAAATTTCATTGGTTGGTTGCCATGGTTACCCGTTGCTAGGAGCACGGTCGTTCAAAACAGCGATTTTAAGGAAAAAAAGTGTGCGCATGCGCCGAAATTTTTTTTAAAAAAAGCGGCTACGGCATAAAATTATGACGTCATCGATATTGACCTCACTCTCTATTATCTTGTTTTAGTCGCCCAATAAAAGAAAATTTAACATTTTTTTCTTTAAAAACTAAAGAAGGATGACCATAGACTACTATTTCGCCTCTGGTTGCTACCCGGGGCAGCATAAACAGACGGCAAGGTCCACAAAAGCCCGGATGGCTAGCTCACAATTTACCAGTACAAGAACACTGTTGTACAACATTCTGACGCAAAGTTTTGCCTAAAAATTACTTTTCCTGTTTGCATGTATCCCTTATCGAGCGTTCTATCGTATTAGGTAGTAGCTGCCACTTTTTTTACTACTAAAATGTTGAGCTTTTCTACACCATACATTTCACTTTCGTTTTCACAAAAAAAAAATGGTTGACAACTATTAGAAATGTAAAATAGACGCTAATAAACAAAGAACAAACGATATTATACTTCTAAAATTAAATTTTAAATGCCACTTTAGTGTTGTAAAGGAAAAAAAATACTTCATCTAATCTGTAACCTTAGCTAGCTCTAAGGTTGGTCTTGATTAGTTTTCTAGAAGCCTGCTAGAGCTAAACGTAAATGTGAGAAAGCTAGCTTCACTCAGACTCAGTGGACCCCAGCGGAAATAATCCACTAACAATAGGTTTTTGTGATTTTCTGGGCTAGAAACACTTTAAATATTTATCATTGTTGTTGTTGTTATTAGACTAGCAACTCAATGCAAATGAAAAAATTTTGTACAGTTATATATGTTAAACGAAAAAGCTAACAATTTACACATTTTTAGACATTTCAGCCTAGACCATTCCCTAATCGTGAGATTTTTCACCACGAAAGTTAATCTGAATTATATAAAAATAATTTACAAATTAGGCTATTACAAGTATTTTTTATTTCAAATCATATATCTGTATTTAACGAATATATTCTTACCATAATGCTTCGAATAAACACCCCCTTCTATTAAACGCCCCCTTCTATTAAACGCCCCCTCGAATAGACGCCCCCCTTTTCAGTCATTTTTTACATAAACGTCCCCTCGAATAGACGCCTCATAAGTGAGCGTTTATTCGAGGCGATAGTAAAAGTATATGAAAACATCAATAACTATTGTTCTTTTGCTCTTTTAATTAAAAGACAATTTTAATGGTGCTATTATAATATAGAAATTTCATAAATACAACTAAACACAATCTCTCATATTGATACATTGGTAAAATAAGGAAATTTTCTATAAACACCCTTTTTCCTAAATCTTAAAAAAGGTTGGAAATTTCGCTTTTGAAGTTCATTCTCCAAAACATGTGAATATCTTTTATTTTCTGATGTGAAGATATATTATAGGTATCCTTAAAAACTGCAAAAGAGACGAAGTGTAAAAAATTTAATAAACGCCCCCCTCTTTTAAACGCCCCCCTTGAATAGACGCCCTCTAAAAATGTCAAAAAATTTAATAAACGCCCCAGCCGTTTATTCGAAGCATTACGGTATTTCAAACGCATCCAACAAAAAGTGGTAATCAAGCAAATCAGTAAGCTCTTCTGTTTCATCATTGTCCCATCTTTTTTTTTAACCGCTTCTGTCAACAAATCTTTACATGCAAATCACGTTTGAATGACGCTTGAAATTGTGAATTTTTGGGTCAAAATTACTTCAATGAAACCGTGCCAACATGTTTTGTATCATAGAACAATTTGGGACTGGTTCCCTAAAATGTAAAAAAAACAGAAAGTACAATATAAGCTACCTGCTTATATAAACCTATATACATGTAAAATAGATATGTAAAAGAATCTTAATTTTAGCAAATAATAAAAAGTATATACATGTTTTTATAAGACCAGTAAAATCTGCTGAGGCTAGCTGCTCCTAATTTTCAAACATTTTCAGACCATTTTGTTGTTATTTTTTTCTTAGTTATATAAAAATCTTTCTGAAACTTCTTTGTTGCTGGTGATGAAGCTCTGTGTTCACAAAAAATAGTGAATATTAGATATTGTACATGGGTGAGCAAAGAAACAATCACCAGCAAAAACAATAGCTTGAAAGAGAATTCACAACCTGGATTGTCCTTACTCCATGGAAATATCAGGCTAGGTTATTTTTGGTTTGGAAAACAATGATTGAGCAGACGGCAGGGCCTACAAAAAGCTCTTATCTTTTAAAAAATCTAATGCTTTTATAAAAAAGCATGTAAATTGATAGCAAAGTGTGCATGAAAAATGTACAGAGTTAATGTTTATCATATTTCTGTGAAATCCCTGACTTTTTTCTGATGAAACTATTTTTTTTGGCGAGATAAACATAAATTTTTCATGATTTATCAGACACCACAAAAACTCGGCATAAGCCTCAATTATATAAGTCCAAAAATTTTTCCAGGGTACGAACAGATAAATGCACAGGAGCATCTATGGTTTAGTGTTACTTGTTGTTTTGTTAATTATATATGGAGCTAAACACAGTTTAGCTCATGTTAATTGCAGTTCCCAATACTTGATAGTTGCTATGCAGATGCATCATTAAGGGTACACAAGGTTGTCTTGCTCACCCAAGGCATCTTTGTCTCAATTAACCAAATCAAAGCTATGTGTCATAACTTGAAGCAACTTTCTTGTTGTTGATACTTTAGAGTAGGGGACTAAAGGTTTGGGTATAGTCTGTCCATATTAGGAGGTTCTAAGTTAGCCAATCAACAATCCAGGGGCCCTATAAATAGGAGAGAGTTACTCTGATTTAGCTTCTCACCAGTAGTAGCAATAACTTGCTTAACTGAAATAATTTTAAGCTAGCTCCACGTTTTCAAGAAGCATCTATCACTGCAACCTACTAATATCATCAACTACATCTTTTGGCTTCAATTACTATAATGGCAGCGCATCCAATGACTCTAGCAAATTTTGGATCATGTACCTCTGGTATCAGGAAAAACCTTCGGCTATTTCTTCAGGACAGATATTGCATGTAGCCAGGTCGGTTTGTTTCATTTTATATATTATATCATCATGTTAGGAGCCCAGAAACTGTCACTTTTTAACCACCCTAGAGCCATTATGGCTTTTGTACAAGTAACGCCAACCTTGTAGCCAGGTTGCCATTATGATAACTCGTTATGTTATGTACAGTGTTGTTTATGTTCATTCACCGCGATAGACGATCATGATACGATCCTGCTCCAACCTGTATATAGTAAACTGTATCTGCGTGAAATTTTGGCCTCGTGTTTTCACTTTGCAATCTTATAATACATTTTTCAATTACAGCCAAATGTTTTCAAAGAATTAAGACTAGCCATAGTTACCACTAATGCGCCCCGAATTGCTAATAACGATTTAAAAGATACGAATTTAGAACGGGATCGAAATTTAAAATGGAAAATGGTGGATGTTTCATGTAACTGTGTGGATAAGCTTATTTCCCAGGGGAAAAATTATAAATAAGAAGCCCTGCGGCTTGAAGATTTCCGTCATTAGCCTGGAAGATTCTAAAATTTGAAGTATAGACTTTGAAAACGGAGAACAATGGGTAAACAAAGCATAAGTATCCTAATTCTCAATTATTATTGTCACTAACCTATAATACAACGTAATAAATAAAAAATAAGAAATAATTTTTTTACATATATAGTAATATATTCTAAAAACTTTAACTGGATATTTTTATAACTGATCTGAAAAATTCTTGAAATTCTAGGATACAGATTGTTATGTATGAACTTGACGATTCGAATATAACAACTTCTGAACAAGTTCAATTTCAATGAATTATTACTCAATAATTTACCAATAAAATCCTTTAAAATTTACTCTCTCGTTGAAGATTTTTCGAAAATGCTGATGGTGCATGGTTTGATAACAGTTGATCGGAAAAAGAAAGTACATTTAAAAATAAGAAACAAGAATACAATTTTACCAGGAACTGAATTAATACCAGGTTGTGTAATTATTGTCTCCCTTTTTGATTTGAAGTGAGAATTTATTAAAAAGATACAAATCAATGCCATGTGATGCACAAGGTATATTATATCAATATATGTACATAAATTTAGTCAAGCTGGCTTTCGATATCATTGTTAAACAAGTAACATTTTAAGCAGGCGATACATGATTTTCAAACCTGTGGACAATACAGGATTTATTTTGTCGAAATCGATTTATTGAATAAATTTGATCGTTTATTATCCTTTTTTGATTTTGCGGAAATTTATTGGTCATTGTTTTGTTTGACAAATTCAAAAAGTTGAACATATCTAACTTTTGAAATTTCGAATTGAACTCAACAAGTTGAAACAAAAAAGGGTAAACGCACAATTAATAAATTTGTCAAATTTAATAAATTGATGTTCTTTTCATGACATTTTTAAAATCAAGTCTTTTCTAAGAAATCTTAGAAAAATATATTGTGATACTTTAGGTAAGGTCAAGAAATTAGGGTCCATTTTTTTCAACAAAATATCCGGCTATTAGGCACTCAAGGAGAACTGATAATTAGCCAGTAACAGAATGGTTAGCCGATGCAGAATAATTTTATATAGGGTGCGTACAGTATAATTAGCCGCTCATACAGCTAATTATACGATATAAATTTTTTTGACTTAAATTTCCACACATTTCTTCGTTATCGATCTCCCCACAGCCATCTATATTTATATAGATCCACATAAAGTTGTACTTCAATTAAAACCAAAAATAGGAACAAGAAACGCTTGTCCCAAGAAGATAATAGTATTACTGTAGCAGTATGTCATGTTATTTAACAAGACACTATTCTGATTTTAAGAAAAAACATGAAAAGTTAAGAACACAAAGAAGCCTGTAACAACAATTATACTGTGGGTAGCGTATAGTTATACTGCAACGGCTAACTATCATGTTATTGGCTAATTATTAGTTAACCTTGACTGTTCAGTGCAAGCAACAATAAATTTTTGTCCGGCTTCGACAACTTTTCTGCAGAAGATATAAAAAATCCTGTGACGAATATCTTTTTACCTGATAGCAATAGCCTCACAAAGGTTCCTTCGGAAGTTATTTTAGCCCCATTTTTTTTTCAAAAGAACAGGAGTCGGGTATCCAGCCCCTCATGATAAAAAGAGGGTGCCGATAAGCTGCAAACGCCCGCATATAAAAGGGTGAGTTTGGCGGCTTTTTGAATGAAATTATTGGTTGTCCTCTGAAACTGCACGCACTTTCCCGAACTCTCCCAACTCACCCGGAGCATTCATGAAATGCAATTCCTTGTAACATACAATGCGGACGACAGTTGGAAGAAGGCGCTTTTTTCGGGCATCTTTTAGGTTATGCGAGTTTTTTCGAGCCAATACTTGAATTTTTTCGAAACGCCGGACTCGCCCTAACTTTTTACGGCGTATGCGGCTTATCAGGACCCTTGTTGATAAAATTATGCAAAGCAGGACAAAGGTTTTTTAAAGGTAATTAAAGCACTATTTTGTGTAGCTAGCTAGCTGGCTAGCTTGATATATAGCTAGTAAAAGTAATTTTAGAGGAATTTAAAAAATAGTATTTAGCTCCCTAGCTACATCAGTAAAGCTACTACGACAAGCCAGATCAGGAAGGCAAGACCAACAAAATGTAAGCAGTTTTAGTCATGGCCGTATATACACGAAATCTTTAGAGATAATTGAGATCATAATGTACCTTAACATCAGATAACAACCTTAACATGTAACATCCTTCTTCACAAGAAGGCAAGTATTGACATACAGCATTAATAAAAAGTTCAAAAAATGTATCAACGGCACAAGAAAACTTCCCAGTTATAAATTTCGATGCATCCCTAAATTGCGACCTTTGGATCAACGCCAGGAACCGTCCTAAGTTTAATTAGTAAGTATAGACCTTTTTGAATGTTTACATTTTCCGCGGTAAGCCCTTTCGGCTTTAACAATTGCGTGGCAGGCAAAAAGATGCGGGCGCTAGATGAAGTGAGGTCCTTTTTAGTCTGTTTCTTCGCACGACGGTATCATAGACCTTTTTGAATGTTTACATTTTCCGCGGTAAGCCCCTCTGGCTCTAACAACTGCGTGGCAGGCAGAAAGATGCGGAAGCTTGCTGAAGAAAAGTATTTTTCAGCCCATTTCTTTCTACGGAAATATTTTTGAGGCTTTAAACTATTATCGAGTGTAGATGGGTAACTTCTGACTGACATATTATTCATATAAAGTTGTAATGATACCTTTGTGCGAAGAAACAGACTAAAAAGGACCTCACTTCACCTAGCGCCCCCATCTTTTTGCCTGCCACACAATTGTTAAAGCCGAAAGGGCTTACCGCGGAAAATGTAAACATTCAAAAAGGTCTATTACGACTTTATATGAATATATGTCAATCAGAAATTATCCATCTACACTCGATAATAGTTTAAAGCCTCAAAAATGTTTCCGTAGAAAAAAAAGGGGCTGAAAAAGACCTTTCTTCAGCAAGCTTCCGCATCTTTCTGCCTGCCACACAGTTGTTAGAGCCAGAAGGGCTTACCGCGGAAAATGTAAACATTCAAAAAGGTCTATTAGTAAGTAATCCTTCCACTTACTTACCGTTAACAGGTTTAGCAACAACGTGGTTCAGACAAAAACAAATCTATTCTTGAAGATAAATTCACGTGGGCTGCAGCGACATTTAAGCACATTAAACGAGGCAAACGAAGCCTCATATTACAAAGCTCCATATTAGCATAACAAAAGAATCTCGATTAACATTTTTTATCGCATTCAAATCTTTAGAGACAACAAGGACACCGAGACAAAAAAAGATTTGCTCGATGAGTGTTTTTTTGTCTTGGTGGTATCAAACACATAGGTTGTGTTATATCAGAGCCGGGGTTGGAAGATCGAGCAGAAGTCCCCCGCGAAGTAGAGAGTGGAAAAAAAAATTCTGCCATACACAACACAAACACTATATACCCGCGGTCCACTAAATGTGCGCCCCTTCGGCGGGGCGCAACTATACTTAGCTAGCCAGAAAAACTTCTTTTTTCCACATCCAGAAAAATATTTGCAGGCTTGTTTTCGTAAGTTATGGGTGAATATAATAGCTTTGGGGCCAATATTCAGGCTATAAATTTGGAGAAACTAGATTCTGTAAAAGACATGCAAAACGGTATATATTACTAATAAAAACTTTTCATATCTAATCTATTTGAAACATTTAATCACATGAAAAGGAGACAGATAGAGAAATAAGCAACAACAACAACACAAACTGCATTGTAAATAGGCTTTATTTGTATTATTAGATCATAGTACACCATATAAACAACAACAGATAAATGAAATAAAAATGGCAAAATTATATCATGATTTTGCACAAGTAAAGGCCGCTATATAAAATTTGGTTTTTAAGCAGCAATAGCTAATTAAAAACAACACAACCTACCACAACAAGTGAATGACCACTGATTTAGCACAACATTCAGTCAAAAATATTTAGCCCTTAGAAGAAGAACACTGTTTTATTTTTCCGTAACCGTTTTTGGCTAAGACTCTAAAATGTTGAATCAAACTTGAAAATACCTAGCTGTTATGCGATAATTACTATAAATAGTTGAAATTTTTAACAAAACAAATCATTTAAAAACAAATATCGTTAACTACATTATTACACATTTTTTGTCCATCAGGATAGCGTTGTATACGTATATATGCTAAGTCATTTTCGCCATGTTGGTAGAACCACAAACATTTTCCATGCCTGTCAGCATAACTTCTTTAGTGAAAATGTGAAAAACTTTCGTCATTTCACCCATTAATTAAAACCATGCTTTTTTCCTCATTTTTATAATTAACACCGTTCCCAGGAATTATTTCGATATAAGATTAGAGCTTTTAGGCCAAACATCATCAAGTCTTGTCGAAGTCATTCTCCCAAAACTAGTCACGACTAGTGTTCTCGTCCGTGGCCTTGTGGCATGTTGAGAAGTCGTTTAAGTGTCTATTGCCGGAGGCTTTGAATCTACAAAGTAAACATACAAAGTTGTTATGCAGCTATTCGATTTATTGTATTGCTATCAAATGTCTTGTTATTTAAATAACCCCAAGACAACACAAGCACTTTGAGTTTGGCACGGGGCTTTTTAGATTTGTTGAAAGTGAAACTATAAACAGTTTCATGCTCACACTTGCTAGCGCAGCAATGGGGGGCTCAAAAATCAATGGAATTAAAAGTAAACAGATGTACCTGGAAACGTTGTCATTAAAGTTAATGCTATGATTTTGTTAACTCAAAAAAGCCTGCTTTTTCTGCCAAACTGTTTTCTTCTGCAATCACAGGCGACACAGAGAATAAATGTTTTCCAGTAATGTTTCTTCTTAGCAACATTGCTCAACTTCATTCCGCAATCATATATTCAAACCTTCCATTTACTTGCTGCAAGTCAATACAAAACTTCCGTAGCCTTAGACATGTTGAATCCGACCCTATCAAACCGACCGGCTACCGGGAGGCAATAACAATAGGTAGAGTAAATTATCCCTACGCACCCATGACCTAATTTCAATCTTTCTTTACCGTAAATTTCGACGACTTCGGCGGGATTCTTCTTGATGTCACATATTCTTTGTTTTCAAGAGTCCAAAAGTCCACACTTCGGCGCGATTCTTCTTGACGTCAAAATTATTTGTTTAAGAGGGTCAAAAGTCCACACTTCGGCTGCCGCCGAAGTCGACTATTTTACGGCAGAAAACAAGGAATCGCGCAACAATCGGCGAAATGCGGCAAAATGTAGTTGGACTACCGTGAAACCAGATTACTAGTTTAGATCCACATGATCTTCTCATTGGCAATTTCTACTTAGGCGATCCTTCCTCACTATATCTTTTGTGCAATTTGGAAATCTGGAAATGCTTTTATTGTCAGGGCCCTTAATTTAGAATGATTGGGGGTATAAATACGGTTAGGCTTCCGATTTTAGGTATTCCCTTTATATTAGGCATACATCCATGATAATTACGAAAAATTAGATTTAACTACGTGTCAATGTAGAGTGATTCAGTATACATTTGCCCTAAAGTGATTAATAAATAAGGTCAGGCTTCTATTTTCAGAACTTCTATTTACATTTAACATCAAGGCATCCAAAACAGCTCCATTTAGGAAAGGTGTCACAATTCGTTTTCCTATGATTAAACAAAAATTTTGCCCAGTAAAAGCTTTAAGAAATTACCTGTTATTTCGGGGGGCTAAGGCTGGCCCATTGTTCGTTTTATCAAATGGGGATTTTATTACCTGGATTGTAAAAGGCTAATTTATAGGCACTTGCATGTAGTTTTCTTTTTCATGTCAATTTGTTAAGCCTGTTATGGCATGTTGAATTATCTCGTCGTAGTTCTCGTCAAAAATATTGCCTCGTAGATAATGAATTTTCATTTGGGGAATTTGGGGGTGCTGGGCTGCCCTGGGCAGCCACAAAGTGTAGAGATGTGCGTGTACCGCTGGAAGAGTATGGTGAATTAAGTACAGGTGCGAGGAGATGAACGACGGTGCACCACGCGAGCAGGACAGATGACTGGGGAAATAACAGCAGGGGGATGCGGCGCTGACAGTCAGAGGTGGGGCACCAAGAGGTTAATAACAGGTGTGAAATGCAAAAGAAGCTAGAGCTCATAAAGAGTAGGTTCTTGTGAGGTATGATAGAGGAAATGGAATCACAGGAGAGGAGCTCCGGATGTGATTGAGAGATTAGTTAAGCCAGAAGCGAACACTACTAGGAGAAGAGCTCCGGGATGTAGTGGAGAAGAGCGAACACTACTAGGAGAAGAGCTCCGGATGTAGTGGAGAAGAGCGAACACTACTAGGAGAAGAGCTCCGGGATGTAGTGGAGAAGAGCGAATTTATTGGGAACACGCACGTGAGCTTGAGACAATATCTTCTCTTCAGTCTAGCATCCTCACCCGATTCCGCCAAATTATCCTCAGTTTATTCTTACAAAATTGAAATAAATTTTCTACTCCAAGTTTGTGTTTTTATTGGGAACTACAGCAATTAAACATATTATAGAAAAATATTATCGATTTTTCAATTTCTTTTGGTATGAGATTTTTCATTAACAAACAAACCTTCGCTACGAAATATTATTTTTAGCAGAATTATTAATAAACCCTAACCATTTTTGGGGAACTGGGACTATATATATATATGTGAAAGGTTAGGGGGTAGCCACAAGCAACATTTTTCACATCTAACACTAGTTTATTGCTTATATTTATCTTATTGAGTGCATTTAAAATAATGATATTTACCGATTTATGAAGTCTTGTGAAAGTTCATTTCCAAGGACCAATTTCTTTCAGAAAAAAAGTGGCAGCCACAAACCACTGGTTTTATTTGATAAAACAGGCTATCACCTTTCAGAAAAAACATGTCTCAAAGCATGACTTTGCGTTGGAAGGCAAATATCTTCATTTTCCACCAACATATAAAATTTTATGATCAAAACATTGCTACTCTTTCTGTCTCCTCCCAACAAAAGTGAAAGTGAGTCGAATCTAGAGTTTTTGTATAGTCCAAGGCCTGCTCTACTAAAATAAAATCTATTTAAGAGATGATCTCTACCGCAGAGGCTCAAAAAACATTTGTTTTTAAGGGGAAATTGAAGCACGTGCGATGGTGGCCATTATGGATCGCTTGCCGCAGAAAACTTGACAACAAATAATGGCGCATGCGCACACTTTTTTTCCTGCCGTAAATGACCGTGGGAGAAGTATAGGCAAAATATGACATTTTGCTGCTCGACGCCTAACCAAATAACTGAATAACATGCGTTATTTCAAGCGCCTTTTTGGCCGCTTTTGTTTCTCAAGGGTCACGTGTATGGATTGAGCGAAGCGCATTTTCGCAAGGCTGACTCGTCTTCCAGAGAACTGATGCGGTATTTTTTGGACGACAGAAAAGCTAAAAAAGGGCGAAACAGGCAATATCTCTACAAAATAACTGAAAGACAAAACTTCGATTTGAAAATCGGTTTCGTTTAAACACTAGGTGTACTAATGCCCTGCATCCACAGAAGAAATTGTAAAGCGTGGGTGCTTCGATCTTGAGAATTCTTGTTTCGCGTGGATTCCGAACTTAAACGGCAAAAAACTTGTTTAAAGATTATTTTATGAACATTCTTGACTTGTCGTGGATCGACAAAAGGTGTACGCCAACACTATTTCGACCTGAAAAGTCTTAAGTCTAATTGATGACGAGTAAACTCTGACGAGTTCACTTCGCAGGGTGCATCGTTAAGACAGCTTTCTGACTGCATGTGAAACACCTCATTTAATATTCAGAACTGTCATATATTGCCTTAGGAGGCCCTAAGTATCATCTAGCTATTGCAAAGAATTAAACATCGACGGAGGGGCCGAAAAGCTGTCTAAAAATGTGAAAATGGTTGCTATGGGCGTTGCTATGCAGTTATATTTGCGGTTGGTTGGAAAAAGTGCCAGAATGTGCAATAAAAACCTAAATTTGTCATAAGCAGTACTTGCCACGGTATTCTAAGATGAATTTGCTGTCAGAAAACAGGTAAAAGACAATTCTTGAAATTTAGACATTTTTTCTAGGGGAACCGTAAGCTCTAATTTTTTATTTAAAAAAACAGTAGTCGCAACAAAAAAAACTTGATATACCTATTTCTTTTCATATAAAAGTTTCACTAACTTAGTAAAAAGTTGTGTTTACTACGCGTGAAATCTCTTCGTTATTCTGACCCCTTTGCGATTTTAAAAGGATTGGGTCGAGTTGAAATTATGACGTTTTTTAGTTCAGAAAGTGTAGTGTGCTGGCGGTGGTAGTAGTATTAGTTGTTAATTTACTTAAAGGGGAAGTAAGCTCTAATTTTTTATTTAAAAAAACAGTAGCCGCAACAAAAAAAAACTTGAAATACCTATTTCTTTTCATATAAAAGTTTCACTAACTTAGTAAAAAGTTGTGTTTACTACGCGTGAAATCTCTTCGTTATTCTGACCCCTTTGCGATTTTAAAAGGATTGGGTCGAGTTGAAATTATGACGTTTTTTAGTTCAGAAAGTGTAGTGTGCTGGCGGTGGTAGTAGTATCAGTTGTTAATTTACTTAAACATTCGCGTTTAACTGCTTGAAAACAGGAAGATGCTTTATCCAAAATGCGATTCCGTGGTTTAAAATTTTAATTATTATTAGAATTACGTCATTCAAACATGATGTATTGTTGCGTAATACCGAAATGCATCGTGTGCGCATTTAACAGGAGTTCACGGAAAAAGCCTAGAGGAGAGACGCACGTGTTTTTTAAGATTTTGTGTACCGTTGAAGTTCTCAACCAGAATAAAACGTTTTCGAACTGTAATCATCGTTTAGTAATGGGAAAAAAATAAAAGGAATAATGAAAGTCTAGGTAAGTTGTCAAAGTGTTTTTTTCATTTTCCTTGGATATTATAAAGAAAATCGCTGATGATGTTAAAAGAAATTTTTGGTACGAAGTTCTGTCCCGGCTGATAACTACACGGTTTGTTTAGGTGGCAAAAACAACTATCCGTCATGTACTTGCTTGGATTGGCGTAAAACTCTGTTGCCCTGTAAGCACATCCTACCCGTCATTAGTGGCAATGTCGCAGATATATCCTGGAAATCTTTATCGTCGCGATACACTTTATCTCCTTTTTTCATTTTGGATCATGAAGTTGTTGTTAGCAAGGTTACATTAGAAGATAACGAAATGAAGAACGACTTTACTGAGATTAATGTTGTCGAAGCCGAGTCCGTTTTATTGGATTCTATTCCTAAAAAATGTTTTCTAAATAGGTCCAAGGCCTCGTCTTGCAGAGAAATTTTAAACCAAATCAAGAGCTTGTCATTCATAGTGTATGATAATGATGCACTGGACCATCTTCATGAAACCTTGACTTACGCTTTATGTGATCTATCATTTCATGCTCCCAAGGAAGACAATTTGGATGTGGAAAGGCCAAAAGTTATACGATCAACATTTTTAAGTAAAAAATTCCAACCTCTCCCAAAACAAAAAACCAAAAATTCAGCGTTTTGGTGTCACAATTTCCAACCATAGGAGGATTCCAAGACACGGTTGTTGGCAAGACGCAAAGTTTCGTGAAATACGAACAAAATTACATTCAGTTTCTTCATGGTGATTCTTTGCACTGGATATGCGTGGCAAATGCCAAATACGGACGATGAAATGGTGTTCGAAGTGCATGGAGTGGTTTCACGATAGATGATGTGCAAACATTGCGAATGTCCAAGCTTTATCACGAAGGAAATGGTTTTGTAAAAAATGTAAAAAAAAAAAAAAATTCCTACAAAAAACCCACATCATCATCATTCAACATTTCTTTCCTGTTTTGCCCAAATATCTACTTCCGGAATAAAATATGACCAATAGTTTCACATTCCTACTTTAACTTATAAAACACGGGATCTGGGTAATAATTGCGACTAAAGGAAGACATATTTAATGCCCAAGTATTTTAAATAAGAGTTAATTTCAAACCACGGAATCGCATTTTGGATAAAGCATCTTCCTTGCCAAATTGCGCCGCCATCAACTGCACTAACAGAACTGGTAATAATAAATCAAAAGAAAATGTTGACGATGTTGTAGTTTTTTTCAAAATTCCCAGCGCAGAGAAAAAAAACAAGCTTCGAAAAAGATGGTTACCATAACATTAGAAGAACTGGTCCCTTGCCTAAGGATTCAGGATTTTATATATGTTCCACGCACTTTGAGCCAGAGTGCTTTGAAAGAGATCTTCAGGCAATTACCTGATTTACGTAAATCATTTGTTTTTGAATGTATCAACCAAACACATGCTTCTTTCGTATTTGATTATCAAAATAAAAAGATACAAGCTCGGTAATAAACTTCGTGTTCGTAACCAACAATTACATACCAAGCCAACAAAAATTATATTTTACACAATGATAATTCTTTCTTTTAACATTAATGATTTCCTAATAACTTCGTCTCGTTGATTCATTTTTTTTTCAAACTTACTTTGACTTTCAAGTTCAAAAATTATGCACCTCACAACAAGTAAATGTTTTCTTCGTCGCATGCATGTCTTGACAGACAGGGGTAATTACAACAATTCGGAAATATCTATGCTTTAGAGTATTTATGGCGGATTGCCCATAAAGCACACGATGGTATGTCTTTCTGAACATCTTTTTCTAATCAATTATGTACCCATCAAATCTGTAATACATGTTTTTCCTAAAATAGGAAATTTAAAATTTACTCCCTGTTCACATACACTCATTGAGAGCACATCTCACTATTGTATTTCTTCATTAGAACGCATCTTCGGTATTCTATTTTTTTTAATCCCTTCGTCATTGTTGCTTTCCGGGCCTTCTTCATTGAATTTCAGAGATGCAGTTGCATAAAATATTTCGGATGGAGAGCAACATGTTTTTTTTCACAAAAGATTGAGTTGAAAAGTTTATTGTAAAGAGCTTGGTGAGAAACTTTTTATCATGTTGTGCGTATGGAAAATGTATTTCCTTTTTATCGGACTTTTTATTTTTAACACGATTCAATTTAACAAGACAGAAGGATGTTAAAGATATAAAATGGATATCACTTCACAGTCTTGATTATAAATATGAAAGACTTTATATTTGGCGAAATATGTTCCAACCCTCCCGTTTTAGGCGGGAGACTCCCGGTTTTGAGCATACCCTCCCGTACTCCCGTTTGAAAGAATATTCTCCCGTTTAAGCAGCATTTGCCTTCGAAAATTTTTAAAATCAATGTAAAATAATTCAAAAAAGATTCCTGCATTCAGCCAGACCAAGAAACTTGTCGATTCTCTCGCAATTCGGTTACCATTTTTTCTCCGTTGGCGTGGGTAAGTTGTGTACGTAATAAAATTGTATAAAACTCATACATAAAATTCTACCTACGGAGAAACATTTTTCAGCGTAAAATAGCACTATTGGAAAATATTCTTCATACAGAAAGAGTTTTACCAAATATTAACCGAGAAGAGATGGAACAAGCGAGTGATCGTCTATTTAATTGCGAACGTTGTGGTAAGAAATGCAAATCTGAACGTGGAATTATCCAACATCTAAGACACTGCACGAGAAATGAAATCAATCAGGAAGTTGGCCAGCCGCCCCCTGCATCCGAGCAGCACTTGCCACCGCCACAAAAAGAACAAATGGCGGAAACTTTCTGGTGGTCCGAAACGAAAGGTAGTGAGATGGAGAAAAGTGCTAAAGAGATTTACGAAAAAATCGTTTTCTGGAAACGCAATCTATTCATGCTACCAAACGGCGCTTCCGGAAAAGCATACATTCGTGAAACGACACGCTTGCTGAATTCGTGGACAGAGAATTCTCCACTCAAGAACTGTGCGCTGAGGCTGATACACATTATGCCCGCCTTGCTATTACAGAAACCATCCAAAAGATCAAAGAGTAAAGACCACGTCGAAGCTCTCGAACGACGCCTGGAAACATGGTGAAAGGGAGACTTTGCAAAACTTTACAGAGAAGCGGAAGCGATTCAGTCAAGACTACCTACCAACAACGGGAAGAGAGATATGGCAGCTCTTTCAAGACAATTTAAAGAGCTTATGCAAAAGGGTAACGTGAATGGTGCAATCAAGCTTCTTACGAACAACATGAAAGGAGGGATATTACCCTTAAACAACGAAACAATGGAGCTTTTGCGAATCAAACATCCCGATGGAAAAGAGGCAAATGAAGAAGCCCTACTGCCAGGGGAAATTCCCACAGTTGACCAATCATTTTTGTATCCATAGACGATCAAATGGTTCTCAAAGCAGCCCAGATGACGAAAGGGGGTTCCGGTCCATCTGGTATGGATGCGGACGGTTGGAGGAAGATACTTTCCTCGAAGATGTATGGCGACACTGGACAAGATCTTAGAAGAGCGCTAGCAAACGTTATCAAAAGGATGTGCGTCGATAACATCAACGACAACTCCCTCGAAGCAATAATGGCATCCCGACTAGTCCCACTGGACAAACAACCAGGACTACGGCCTATTGGAGTAGGTGAAGTACTCAGGAGAATAGCAGGAAAAATCGTGATGAGTGTCACAAAGAAAGATGTGGTCGAAGCTTCCTCAAAATCACAAATGTGCGGCCGAGAAGCAGGTAGTGAAGCGGCGATACACGCAATGAAAGAGCTGTTTGGAAGAGAGCAGTCTGAAGCAGTCCTCCTCGTTGACGCTGCAAACGCTTTTAGCAGTGTGAACAGAAAAGTGCTGCTTCACAACATCTCCATCACATGTCCACCGATTGCTACATATCTAAAGAACTGCTACCAAACGCCAGCACGTCTGTTTGTCATCGGGGGGGGCAAGAAATATTGTCAAGAGAGGGCACAACACAAGGTGATCCACTCGGAATGGCTATTTACGCGATGGCTATATCCCCTCTACTTGACATACTAATTGCAACAACTGAGGATCAAAACAACAAGATGGTTGCGTTCGCGGATGATGTAAGCGCATCTGGAAGCCTCGTCGCACTTCGTTGTTGGTGGTCAAATCTCATCCAATGTGGGCCAAAATATGGATATCATCCCCAACCAACAAAGTCGTGGCTTATCGTGAGGCCAGAGAAGTTCGACGAGGCAAGAGGGATTTTTGAAGGAACTGGGGTGAAAATAACCACTGAAGGAGAAAGACATCTCGGGTCGGTGGTAGGAAGCGAACAGTACAAGCGAAAATACGTTAATGAATTGGTCGAAAAATGGGTGAATGAAATGTCTCTGCTTTCTCGGATTGCGACAACACAACCGCAAGCAGCATACGGCTGTTATATTGCTGGATATCAACATAAGCTGACGTACTTCCTCCGAACAATCCCAGGGATTGAAAACTACTTACAACCGTTCGAAGAGGTCCTTAGACATCAGTTCATCCCAGCCATTACTGGTGGACATATCGTTAATGATAGAGAGAGATCACTCCTGTCCCTTCCGCCACGTCTTGGAGGCCTTGGTTTGAAAGATGTTACTCGAACAGCAAATGAAGAATATGAAAATTCCTGCCAGGTCACGCTCCATCTAAAGAACATGATCCTAGACACACAGGTAGAAGGTGGCAAGACGAAATCAGCGATCAAGGCAGAACGGAGAAAAAAGCTAAGCTCGACAGCCTACGAGAAGAAATGGTGGATGCCGAAAAACGTTTGAACGACACCAACCTTGAAAGTGGCGTTTCGAACTGGCTGACAACACTACCCCTGAAAGAGTGGGGCTACGATCTGAATAAACAGCAGTTTTGGGATGCAATCAGAATAAGGTATAACTGGAACCTCGACCGACTCCCGACAGAATGCGTATGTGGTGAAAAATTCGACCTTTGCCATGCCTTGTCTTGTAAAAAAAGGGGGCATGGTCACCCTGCGACACAACGAACTGCGTGACATCACCACCTCACTCTTAAAAGAAGTCTGTCATGACGTAAAGACGGAGCCAATGCTGATTGAGGTCAACGGAGAGGGTCTTCGAGAGAGAACAGCAAACATCCAGAAGGAAGCACGTCTTGACATCAGTGCTCTCGGTTTCTGGACGCCTTGCCAAAGAGTATTCTTTGACGTAAGGGTTTTTAACCTACACGCTCAGAGGTACAGGCGTTCAGAAATTAAGAGATGCTTTCAGATGAACGAAAGAGAGAAGAAGCGACAGTACAACGAACGGGTGTTGCAAATCGAGAATGGTACGTTCACACCACTGGTGTTCGCTGCGAATGGTGCAATGGCAAAAGAATGCAAAGCCTTCTACAAGCGGTTAGCTGATATGATTGCAGAAAAACGCAGCATTTCAAATTCGGGCGCAACCAATGTCATAAGAACGAAAATCAGCTTTTCGCTCATAAGATCAACATTGAGATGCATTCGAGGATCAAGATCACCGAGAAATGCGGACAATAACATAGAAGAATTTGAACTCGCTAACAACGCGACAATTCATCGAGAGTGATGGACTAAGAAAAAAAACAAAAAAAACATGTAGTATTTTATATATGTGAGATAACAACCTAATTTATGTATAACACAGTTAATGTTAAAAAAATAATGTTCAAGTTATAAAAAAAAAAAAAAAAAAAAAAAAAAGGTAAGTTAACCCAGCGAAAATATAAAATCGTAAAATATTGTGCAATCATATTCATTCTTCTTTAACACATGTCTTTTGTCTTCTGATATCTTTTGTTTCCTCCAACAAACACGTGTGATCTTGAAGCCTGATGTGAATAACAAAATTACCAGTAAACCAGATCAAACTTTTTAAAATAATAACAACATGGCTTCGAAAGCAAAAAAATATAAAACCAGCTATTCAGACGAGTTAAAGAAAAAATTCGCATTTATAAATGTAATCTAGCTCGTTCATCTAAGGAATAACATTATCATTTGATAGTTTTTTATTTCGTTAACCATTTCATTGCTTAATGTTGTAAAGTGGTCGCAAACTATACAGCAGTAATTATTATAGCAGGATTTTATTAATATGTATTTTACGGTATGAAATTCGTCTGGTGGAAAACAGCCTTAAACCTCGTACTGCCGTAGTTTTTACTGAAATGCGTAGAAATGGTGGTAAATGGTGGTCAGTTATCTTATCTTTGAGATTCTCGGAAATGCATTTTCCGAGCATCTAGAGGCTTAAAATCTCAAAATTTCCCCCCGTAGCCCACCATGGTGGCTACTTTACGGAGACTCTAAAATAAATTTACCAAATCTCCCGGTTTAAAGGAATTCAGGGTTGGAAGGTATGGAAATTATTTGTTCTTTCGAAGTAGTCGTCAGGAATTTCATTATTATCCTTGCAGCACAAACTTTCAGAGAATAAACTCATCGGTCTACAGTGACCACCTCATTTACACCAATTATTATTTCCAATTCGATTGCCTTCTTTTTGTATAACTTCGTCTTCATGGTTTGAAGTTAAAAATTTATCTTGCTCTTCCAACGACATTTCCGGCTCAAAACTAACAGTGAACAGTGTTTTCTTCGTCACTGGACAAGAAACTATAATGCATTTTTTTGTTTCTTATTCGAAAGTCTGTTGCATTATAAGCACCAACATAGGGCCTCGTCTAACTAGCGTAATGTTTTGAACTATAAATTGTCATATTCAAAGTAGAACCCAGTCTTTTTTATTTTGACACGCTTTTTTCAAAAACGAAGTTTTTACGGAGATGAACAGGGAATATAGGTATTTAGAAATAAATTCTTGTGTTTATGTGTTATTTTTCAGATTTTATAAGTTCAAATACAAATACGTAGTCGAAAAAAAAAATTCACATTTTTGAGGTTACTTCCCCTTTAATCCACCTGGTTAACAGACACGATTTTCGGTGGGCTCCTATTGAGACCAAAAGTGTCGAAAAAATAATTAGTTCACTAAAACTTAATAAAGCTACAGGCTTGGACGAAATTGGTTCACGACTGCTAAAAGCAGGTTCGTCAGTTTTAAGTATTTATTTATCAAGTCTTTTCAACAAATCTTTATTTACTGGTTATGTACCTAAATATCTGAAGACTAAAAGGGTCTCGCCTGTTTTTAAAAGTGGCAATAAAACAGATCCTACTAATTATCGGTTCGAGTCCTACTTAACGGGCCGAATGCAGCTGACTCTTGTAAACGACACAAGATCAGATCTGCTTCATGAAGACTCTTTTAGGGTGCCGCAGGGATCTGTGTTGGGCCCCCTGCTTTTTCTTTTGTATATTGATGACTTAAAATCTGTCATCAATACAAACTACCACCATCTATATGATGGTGGTAGTTTGAATGATACAATAATTATTCCATCCCATAAAAACTTGGATACCCTTGTCTCGCAGGTCGAGTTAGAACTTTCGCAAGTCGACCTCTGGCTGAATAATAACAAAATGACTATTAATACGGACAAAACTGAAACAATCTTTTTCGGCAACCACAGCCAGTTCAAAAAAGTTGAGAACAAAACTATCAACTATATGGGTATTCCTTTGAAGAGTACATTAATGACATAAATAGAAAAATACTAATTAAATATTCTAAAATTATAAAAACCTTGGCATCTTGTTTAACAACTCACACAAAAAACCTTTTAATTAATGCACTTGTCATGTCATATTTCAACTACTGCTCCTCGACATGGGCTTGTGCCACCCAAGGTAGATTGGGAAAACTAGAAAAACGATTAAAATGTGTCCGTACCTTTCTTGGGAAAGAGAGGGATTATTCACTGAATAATTTACTCATCAAAAACGATGCCATATTAGTTTTCAAAGCCATGAATCACATTGCTCCTGATTACATGCGCTCAAAATTCCTTTTCGCAAAAAACTGCAACAATCATCAAACAAGAGGAGCTTCAAAAAACAGGTTCACACTTCCCTTGGTCAACACGGAATTTGCCTAAAAAGCCTTCCCGTTTTAGAGCTGCAAAAGTGTGGAATAATCTTCCAGACCAAGTGACCTGTAATGGAAGTCTGCTTTCGTTTAAGACTTCCATCTCTAATGTATTTGGCAAATTCTAATGGAGATCACTTTTTAATTTTTGTTTTTAACTCACACAATCCGCAGGAATGTGTGTTTGGTTTATTTAGCCTTTCTTCGTCTCAAAATATAAAATGAACAGATTGGTGAATATTTTACGCGGAGCCAATTCATGTGCGCGATTACATGGGAAACTAGCCGAGGCGGTAAAAAATTTATTTATAAAGCGGGTTGACATTGATTTTTAAAAGAATGTCTTAAGATCTAGTGCTCATAATGTTGTATTTATTATAGTGTAGTTAAGTCTAGCTTAAGATAAACGTATTTCATATTCCTGTACAAGTTGTTACCGACTCACACCTTAGGTGGCTAGTGTTTGGAAACGAAACTTCAGGAACGAAAAGTTGTTTAATGGCGCGCCGTTTATTCATTTTTGTGCAAAAGGCGCATATTTCGCTTTCCGTACAAAAGTTTGACTGATTTTTTCTGCCATTATGAGTCTTATCTCAGATGTGTTGGATGTTGGATGGTTACTGGTTACTTGTCGTGGATTTTAATGGATGTATTTAGTCCTTATCTTAGTCTTTCAACTATGGTTTTACATTGATTTAATATCATTTTGGAGCTTAAAACATATTGATTGCATCAATTATAAGGAACTCCAAACTACAGCTCTGCTACATGGATACGGACAGCTTCGTTTACCACATCCGCACGGAGGACTTTTACAGGGATATTGCACAAGATGTTGAGACACGTTTCGATACGTCGGCATATAGCAAGGATGATAACAGGCCTCTCCCCATAGGAAAAAACAAGAAGGTCGTGGGCCTGATGAAAGACGAGCTTACAGGGAAGGTCATGACCGAGTTCATCACCCTGAGCGCAAAACTCTATGCCTATGAGAGTCTCACAAAAGAGGGCGGTGACAGGAAAGCCAAGGGCGTAAAAAGATGCGTTACGAAGAAATCCGTCACCTTTGACGACTATCGACGATGACAGGGAGGAGAACAAACGGATCGTTCAACCTGACCAGATTACCACACTAGCCCGTGGTAATTACCGCCTGGTGCCTACCGGGGAATAAATGGAAGTGTGTTTGTATATCACTATACTTCTACCCTATGCCATGATTGCTTTTTGCTTCTTCCGTCACCGCCGTATAATAAAGAGAATGTCAGATCTTGCACAAGTATTTGACACAGCCTCTAAAGAATCTTTTGAAAATATCGAAAAGCCTATTGATAAACGCCAAGCCTTGAAGGAGGCCCTGAGGAAAGGCAAGGGGCATCTTCTACCTAAAAAATGCACGGAAGGGTTTGTCGACAAGGCTCCCGATGAGGCCATCGACAGGGTACATGCCGAGTGCGTACAGCGAGAACTCCACGAAAAGGGTGAGAAGACGGCCAAGGCGTTGACTACTCATGTGATTAGCCTCTATGCGAACCTGATTGGGAATATTGTAGATATTGACAGTGTCATCAAGGATTCCATGACGGATCTTGGTATCCTTGTGTACTGTACCATTGGGAGGTGTTTAGCGCCCCTCTTGGTAGTAGGGTATACAGCGAGGCATATGGGTAAAAAGAAACAGGAGGAGGCGGATAATATAAATGAGTGAAGAACCTACTAACCAAGTCATAACCAAGAAGAACGAGGGTCGTGTCGCTGCTGGCAAGAGACTTGCCGAATGGAACCGAAAGAACAAGGCCAACTTACAGAAGAACGTGGGCAAAGGTTCTTCGCCAGATGATCAAGAACCTGTCGCAGGTCCTCACAAGTCGATGGACAACATCTACATGTATGGTGTGGGGACACTTGCCGTGTTGGCGATAGGGGTTGGTGTCTGGTACAAGTTTGGCAGGGGTGAAAATGAATCTAACAAGCCAGCGACTAATCCAGAGCCTCGGCAGGGCTTTGCCCTGCCGAATATCGATATTTTCAAAATGCGGTAATAATAAATGGCAGCAAGCAACGTTACACCTAAGGAAAAGGAGATTTTAGATATGTTATACGAAACCGTTGTGGACCTTAGTTTCACTTTTGCTTATGCTATGGCAGGTAAGAAATTCCTGGGCATAACAAGGCCATCCACCAAGATGGATGCCAACGATGTCCTCAAGATGGTGGCGTACTTCGCAGCAGGCCGGGCGAGTCGCGAGATGCCTGTCAGGATATACTTGTAGGTGCTACCATACAGCTTGTCATGCGGCATATACAACAGATCAAACTGGTGCATTTCGTTAGGCCTCGTAATGGTAAAATGAGGGTAATCAATACGCTTCGGACCCTTGATGTGTCGCAACCACAACAGTTGACGAGACAACCAGTGGATGGCCTTCTTTTTGGATAGACCAGCTTCTGCAGCGAGCAATTTGATAGCCTTGCGCCCGGTCCACACATGTTCTGGGGTATAGTAAATTTGGCTTAATTTTTCCGCCTCCTCTTCCGTAACAACGTGCGTTTTTGACATGTCTTTATTATATGTCAAAAAATGTTCCTACAGATACTTGTAGGCTATGAAGCCTAGCAGCGATAGGGAGCCAAGGATGAATGTGAATTCACCGTCTTGTTGGGGTTTGGAGGGTGTATAATAGTCAGACAATACCGGGGCCTTCTCGTTTGAGGCCATATAATACCTGTACATGTCGTCGTCCAATTGTCTCAAGCTCTTCCCTGCCTTTATTTGCAATTCCCTTTGCTCGTTGAACCAGTCCAGCTTGGCTTGTCTGTCTTGTACCCATTGGGCCTGGGCTGCTTGGAGCTTTTCCATGGCCTCGTCGTGCCTTTTACGTTCCGCTTCGCCATGCCCCGAAAGTTTAGAAAATAGATAGCTGGTACCGCTAAAGGCCAGTGCATTTATCGCAGCACCTGCTACGATAACAGCTATTGTCGCCATTTATTAGTACTCCACAGAATGATAACGGCCATCTAAGATATTCAACTGCGCGTCCTGCAAAAGGTACACATAGCAGCGTATATCCCCAGTTCCGTCGGCTTTCTTAGTCATGTGCAACGTGATGCCGTCACTCAGGCGTTGAAGGGATCTCCCGCTACCGTGCAGGCCCGGATCCGGGCTTGCTCTGAAATCGTTGAACAGGGCGTAGCGCTCATTGAAAAATTGGCCGATGGTCACGTTGCTATCATGGCTGCCGAAAAGGTTGACGACTTGTTCCAGATGATCCTTGGGAAGCATGGCATGTGAGTATAACTCATTAGGTTCACCTTCCACCGTGACGCTTATCTTCTCGATCTTGGGATTGTAAAAGAGCTCGTTGACACCAGCGTAAGCCTTCACTTTCCCAGGATCTACAAAGAGTAGCAACACACCCTTCAAGGACTTGGCAGGAGTGTCTATTTGAAGATTATAACTGGTATCAGCCTTTTTCATGGTCACCACCTTGCTTCTCAGGATCCGCTCATAGGGTAGTGCTAATCTTGCATACCTTGACATCATAGCGCCCGCGAGGCCTTCATGGCTCACTTTGTCAAACTCTAGCTTGATGTTGGTGATCTTGTACGCAGCATCCGCTGCCTTGGCTGCCGTAGATCCCACGGCAGCCGTGCCTCCATCTTTGATGACGTCGCTATGCTGTGCGAAATGCAGGATGAACTGGAGGCGGTCATATAAACCCGCTGGATAAAAGGGTAGGTCTCCGGTGAGTTCAAACATCTTGCCGAGGGGTATGCAAAAAGTGTTGCCATAGGCTGCAACAATAGCCTTCTCCTCGTCGGTACCTACATGGTCAGTGGCCTTGACCTGCAGGGCCCGGATGGTCCCGTCGTTGGGGTTGATACCTTCAAGAATGAGATTGTTGTCCCTGTCATATTTGGGTAGCCAGAGATCCCGGTATACTGCGAAGGTGTTGAAATCGCTGATATTTTGAACCTCGTTGCCGTTCAAAGTAATGCGTAAGTCCCGCACCAGGCTTTTGCCGATATTCGACACGGTGGTGCGTTTCGTGTTGGTAGCCGTTATTTCCAAGTCAAATAGGAGTTTGATGGACCCCGGAAATATAACCTCGTCTTGTCGCATGTTGGGAATATCCACATACAAGTCCTCATTTTGATTGATTGTAGAGGGTATGTTGGATATCTGAACACGTTTTTTTCGTCCCTTGATACCGAAGAGTTGTTTCGTCTCTGCGTAGGGGTCTAGGGTCGTTCCAAATACGTTACTCATTTTATTATATAAGGAAAATCTTTAAATAAATGCCAACCAACCCAGTATATGAACACGATATTTTTGATGATGATGATGGTGGGAGGGATGATAAACCCGAAGCTCCCCCATCAACGCCAAAACCTCCATCAACGCCAGGGCCTTCAACCCAAGGAGAAGGGCATCATATTCCAGGGGCTAGCCTTTCGGAACAGAGGGAGGAGTTGAAAAGATCAAAGGTCGACGACCTCTACGAAGTTCTTAGTAAGGATCCGAGGCTAACTAATCCTATTGCGATACCTTACAATGAATTTAGGATGGAGGGGAAACGTCTTTTTTTCAATGATATAGACCTTACAGTATTAACTACAAAAAATAGGGGTGGGTTGCGAGCTGTCGGGGAGATAATCAGGAAATTGCAGGCAAGGTCTCGTGCGGGCGATGGGTTTCTCAGACTATGTCACTACGCCCAACAAAGGTAGGGCAGCGGCCCAGGCACTTGGGCAAAAGGTTGATGACATTGTGAGGAAGGACAGGGCTGATGATATCATTTTGATGGAATCGATAGAGGAATTTGTAGATGCCACGGAGAGCTTTATGGAAGAAACTTCATTTGGTGGTACTGATGAAGTATTCACTGAACGTGAAAGAAGGGGGCTTAACCTCGAACTTCAAACCCTAAGGGGTAACCTGAAAAGCTTAGCAGGCAAGATAATTTCGTATGATAGCGAGATTGACAAGGCAAAGGCTAAGGTGAAAGAACTTGAGAAGAAGAAGGCCGGGGCAACCGAGGGACAAAAGGCTGACATTGATATAGAAATAGAAATTGAAAAATTGAATGATAAAAAAGAGGCCACGCAGAATGCACATGGCTTACTTTCCTCCCAAATTTACGGCCAGCGGAGGACCATCAAGGAAACGTTGATGAAAATCGCCGGAGATGACACGTCCTTGCTGGAGAAGCTAAAGATCCTCTTCGAGGAGCAGGGTATAACTATAGCGGGTATAGTCTCTGCTATTGGCCTATTGATAAGCACCATCGTACTTGCAGCTAAGGGGGGAGGTGCCGCTGGTGGTGCCGCCGGGGGTGCCGCAGGGAAGGGATTTGTAGAGAAGCAGCTGGAAAGATTGGGGAAATTCCTGAAGTATTTGGCAGGTAAAGCAGGCGCTGCATTACCTGGGAGTATGGGTACCATGGTCTCGTTCTTTTTTAGGGTAGCGACAACCGTTGTCAAATACGCAGCCAAGCATCTGTACATGGGAATCGCTGCTGCCGTTGGGTTTGTCGTGGTCTATGTTGGAAAGGTCTAATATGAACTATTTTTTAACCAGATGTAGGCAATGATGATTCCTACCCCTGTTGTGATCAACGCGGCCTTGGTATCCTCATGTTGGTTTTGTGGGGGTTGTTCGGGAGGATGTATAGGAGGCGTAGCATGCCTGGGAGATATGGTATGCCTAGGAGGTGTAGTATGCTTAGGAGGTGTGGTATGCTTAGGGGGTATAGTATGCCTAGGTGCTGTGGCATGCATAGGGGGTATAGTATACTTGGGAGGTGTACTATGCATAGGGGGCGTAGTATGCTTCACAATAGGCTTGTTATTCACATCAACCTGGACCCCCACATTGACATTGGCAGGTGCGATAAAAATGTTGTTATTATACCCCACAATCTTGCCTATGCGCAGGTTCATATCAGAAGGCAGCATGTATACGCTGGGCATGACGGCAAAACTCACCGGGGTTCGGGCATATTGCAACACCTTCTGAAATTCGGTGATATCATATCCTACATTCTCTTGACGCTGTACCATGGCCTCAAATTTCTGCATCAAAATCTGTCTCGCTGTGTAATTGTCAGCACCAGACCCGAGTAGGGATGCCTTGGCCCCTGACTGCGACCCAAGCAACAATACCACGTAAACCCTTATGATCTCGCTTAGTTTGGTCAGACCTTCCGATGTCAAGCCCTGACTTGCTGGTAGGATGAATTTAGCCCAATCCCCATCAACCTGTGACCACCATCTTCCGTTGGTGAGTGAGGCACCTACTGATCCAAATTTGTACAGGCTATTGGGATCTGCACCATACTCACGACATACTTGTGCATATCCGGAGGTTGAGTAGGGGTTTTTGTACTGTGAAAACCCATCATTATAAGGCATGGGTACCTTCATTCTTGCCAGGATACGACGCATGTGGTAATAGACATGGAATTTGAAGATGGCGATGACAATGGGTACGGAGCCCGTCATATGCTTAGCGGATATGCCTAAGGCCGTGGTTGCGCAATGGGTGGCGAAATTCACCTGAATGTTCCAGTAGTCCAGGGCTTGTCCCTTCCAACCCTCAATGACAGGGTCATTCAGCAGATTTGTTGAAGGCTTGATGGGGTATTTGGTAAACTCGGGGAATGACACCTCAATGTGCGAGTCTGTAGACACGTACAGGTCCTGATGCTCCAAATTGGTTACACCAGGTGGCCATTCTCCCCTGTTGGAATTGTACTTTGCCTTGGGGTTGTATGAATATATGTTCATTTGTTATAAACAAAACGATGAAGCAGCTCTACATTACTGATATTAAAAAGCCCACGATATTTGAGGACTACTTGGGACAGGATAGTAGGATAGCTCTGAAATCCATCAGTATCCGAGGTGAGTGGCTAAATATCTATAATAACAACGACTTCACCTCCGTAAAGCCGGACCTGATCAGAGGGAGACTAGAATACGGATTATGGCCGGCCTGTACAGGATTGAGGATTTGGTAGCTATTGTGAATAGCCAGGCAGAGGATAAGATTAAACTGTTTCTCCTAAAAAATGGATCCTGCACGCTCCGTGTCAATGAAGGGTACACGTTGGCGTTTAATCGACAGCTACATGAACTCCTAGGGTTTAAATACGATCCCATTAATAATAAGTACTATCAGAAGGGTGACTATAATGCAGAATATAAAACCGACATTTATATTAGATTGCGTCTTGTTTGTCCTCAGCTGGACGAAGACGACTGTCTGTTAAATGGAAAAAAGTCTAAAATTCTCGCCTTTCTGCCCACCAAGGAGTTTTGACACTCCGATATATCTTCCATTGAAAGGCTCTACGGATCGCCTCGAGTTCATGCTGACAGACGAATTCCACCATGACAAAAATGTCTCGTTCACTGGATTAACGATGCATTTGCTCATTGAATAATAAATGGCTGATATAACGAAGCTGTACCCAAATTTACCGAGTGCACCTACACAGGGTGCCGATATACAGGAGGAAATCCAGGTCTACAGACTCAAAAAGATTGATGAAATAGAACAGTATTTGCGAGATGAAATCAAGGAGCGGGATAAGCTTGCAAAGAAGTTTAAAATGCATGGCACGTGGGTGAGGTATACGGACCATGGTCTGTTAGGTATAAGCGTTGTCACGTCGGGGTTTGGTATAGGGGCTATGGTCTCCGGCCTAGGAGTACCCCTGGCTATTGCGATGGGCGGGATCTCGCTTGCCATGGGCGTTGCACAGGCAGGTCTGCGGAACGCCGGAAAAAGGCTTGGCGTGAAATCAAAAAAACATGAAGGTATAAGGCTACTGGCGGAATCAAAGCTGAACTCTATTGTTGATATCATCTCAAAGGCAGTAGAAAATGGGGTGATTAGTGACTATGAGTACAGCCTGATCGGCCGGGAGAAGCAAAAGTATATGTTGTTAAAGGAACAGATGCGACAACGGTTTAACCGTATTGTGAACGCCATCAATGAACAGGAGCGTGCTAAGCTAGTTGCGAAGGGGAGGCAGGAGGCACATGATGAGATTTTAAAAAACGCGAGACTTGCGCAGTATGTAAGCGCTACCTAGAGTCCCCGCCTGAGTATAGGCCTTAATTTTTATATATTTTATAGGTCTCGTAGGCCTATAAAATGTATGGTTTTTTAATCCTCGCTGAGCAACCATTCTTTTTTGAGACATTCCGCAATATGTACCTTGGGGTAGTAGTTTTTACCTTGCACATACACCGATGAAATAGCCATGATTGCACTGACTTGGCATGGCTCATCATAGGGCACCAGCATACCATGGAATTTAGTCGTGATCGCGTCCTTGTAGTATTTGAGTTTGGCATTGATGTAACGGTCCTTTTTCACAGGCTCTGTCGTCAATTGCTCAGATATCAACTCGGATATCTTGTTCCAGATTTGGCGATACTTGGCAACCCAATCAGGGTATCCTTAAAAATCAAGACTCATTGCTGGTACTGCATTGGCGTTGTACCGGCTGACCCCATGCGAGGACCAGATTTTTGGTGTTTTTACCCTGAGGGCTACCACGAGGTCTCGTGTATGATAGCCTACTATATATCGTTGATCCTTACCCCCATTGGCAGGAATGGGATCCGACACTGTCAGGTAGTCCACGTTGATATCGTTGATGTCTGTAAAGGTAGCAGCAAATGAGTAGCATAATTTAGGGTTGACAAGCTCATTCTCAAATTGTAGCATCTTGTTTATTAAATCACACATACGGAGTTGTGTGATATGTTGGTTTACCCTTTCGTCGCGGCGACGGCGGCGGTCTTCAGGAAAATTTCATCACACTGGATTTGAGTTGTTTTATTTTGCGTATGCCACTGTATCCGAAATAGTGCTTTATTATTAAACAGGGTTAAAATAGACATTTATTTCATAAATAGTTTCTTATTTACAATATTTAAAATCGTCAAATTGTCAACTTTTGGTAGAATTATGAATATAAAAACAATAACTATTACATTTCTAAAAGGTGCAAATTAAATTTGCGAAGATTACTTTTCTTTCAAAATTTTTATCACCCCCGGTTTGTTTTGGTAACAGCCGTCGTTTAGATTTCCCTCACCAGTTTACAGAAAGGTTGAAGTTGGCGTGTTTGTTTTGTGTTCTCTTTCTGTAAAAATTATAGCTAGCTATAATTATAACTATAGCTAGCTATATCTTGATATAGCACCTCCATATTTATTTATTTTTCTTTTTTTTTCTGCAGTGTTAAGTCATAAAATTGTCCCTCTCTCTCTATTCGGTGTTAGAACTGAAACTAACACTGAACCAAACTGTGAAAATTGGTTTGAAGTTGGTAAACTATTGGTTAAAACTTGGTAAACTATTGGTTAAAACTATTGGTACAACACTGTTAAAATATTGTAAACTATTGGTTAAAACTATTGGTAAAATATTGTGTAATAATCTTCTAGTTTAGCAAGTTGGTAAACTAAGCTAGCTAGCTAGGACACTGTTGGCAACAACATTCTTTAATATTTTTAAGATCCCTGGTTAGCCATAGCTATATGTTATGTGTATCATGCTGTATTACTTTATATCCAAGATAATTAATCTAACAGTTATTGCTGTGTTTTTGTCACTTTTGCTAATTTTGGCTGGCGATGTTGAAATAAATCCTGGACCAGGCCCGCAATTTCATCAAAAAGTTGTTCTAGGCTCTTTTCACCAAGGTGATCCTAGATTTGGTGAAAGTAGTGGTATACAATGTGCCTGCAATGCACTCTATTCAATATGTTTTTCTTCAATTAAAAAGGTTTCAGTTTGGAAATCGTTTGATTTAGATTATGTATTAGAAAAAGGAGATGAATTGTTTAAAAGATTAGGTAAATTCCGTCCATTATTTATGGATGAAATTAGTGTACTAATTGAAAGAAGTAATATTGAGATTGAAAAGTTATCTCGTCTTTACGGATTAATGGGACAAACAGATATTTTTGTTAATCACGACACAATCACTGATATCATTGATTTGGGCAAAAAAATCAATTTTTTTGTTTGATTCTCACAGTCGGGATAAAGATGGCTCATTAGTTGCAGATGGAAGTTCAATTCTTTTATCTTTTAAGTCGCTTATTGATGTGCAGAGGCACATTAAGTATCAATATTCTAAACATTTTGCTGCTAATTGTGCGAATATGCAGTTTGAGATACAGTATATCAAAATTATAGAATCCAGAAATTGTTCTGAAATTTTATCTTCTCTTATGAAAAACCGAAAAAGGATTCAGAACAAAATTTCATTTGATAAACATTACAGCACCCGTTACAGTAGCAAAAAATGTGAAATGCGTTTAAAATATGCAGAAATTTTTGGAACACCTGAACATGAGCAAATGAAGAAAGCAAAATGTGAAAAACGTGCAGAAATTTTTGGAACACCTGAGCATGAGCAAATGAAAAAAGCGAAATGTGAAAAACGTGCAGAAATTTTTGGAACACCTGAGCATGAGCGAATCAAAAAATCAAAATGCGAAAAACGTGCAGAAATTTTTGGAACACCTGAGCATGAGCGTATCAACAAATCGCAATGTGAAAAACGTGCAAAAATTTTTGGAACACATGAGCATGAGCGAATTAAAAAAGCAAAATGTGAAAAGCGTGCAAGCATTGCAGGAACATCTCAGCATGGAGATATAAAAATGAAAAAGCGATTAAGTTACGCCAGTATTGTTGGGACTGAAATGCATGAAACTATACTGAGGAGGAAGCAGGAAAGTTATGTTACTAAATCTAATCAAACTTCAAAAGAAAGGATAAAAAAATTCACTAAAATGATAAAAGAAGGGCCATTCTAAATTTGTGTGGTCTGCAATCGTTGTCTTTACTTTAGATCAGTAATACTTTTCGATGTTGGCAAATAGGATATTCACATATTTGACTTTTATAAAAAAGTTGAAAGTCCTGATGGAAAGTTTTACATTTGTCGCACTTGTCATAATAAGTTAAAAAAGTCAGAAATTCCTGCACAAGCTGTTTGGAATAAACTTGATATTTTCAATTTCCCTAATGATTTAGCAAATTTGAACAGACTTGAAAAAGTTTTAATATCCAGAAGAATTCTATTTTAAAAGATCACAATAATGCCTAAAGGCCAAATGCCAAAACTCAAAGGCAGTATTTGCAAAGTTCCAATAGACACGGCAGATTTAGCAAGGACGCTACCTCAAGGAGCTGATAGTAATGGTATTGTAATGCTAAAATTAAAGCGCAAGTTAACTTACAGAGGTCATGTTTACTTTGAAGCTGTTTCACCAGAAAAAGTTCAGGCAGTACTACAATACTTGAAAAAGAATAACCCTTTGTACCAAGATATAACAATTGATATAGGTCAGATACCGGCTGATATGTTATCTTTAGCTGAAATTTTGTAAAATGTGTATACTTTTCTGACCACGATGCCATCAAATTTCAATTAAAAAAGCTTTAAAACATTATGAAACAGAATAGTTATTTGGTTTAATTTGTTTAAATAATTCAATTTTGTTTGTTGATATGTGGTTCTCGCAAGTGCAATGCAGGTAATGAAATAAATTAGAGGGAGAGGGGACGGGGGAGGAGCTTGGTTTTAGCTACTGTATGTACATAGATTCTAATTTTTTTACATTGTGTTTTATTTTGTGTATGCTATTTTTAAAAGGTGCTGTGACACAGTGTGGAAGGAGGGGGGTTGGGGAGTGATAAGCTTTCTAATATCTTTTAAATTGTGGTTGTTTTAACACCTAATATGGCAAGGCCTTGATGTGTATCAAATGCAACCAGACAAAAAACTGTGTCGCAGCACTTGTATATTTGTTAGTTTGCCTGCACAAGTAGGCTTTTGTTATATTTTAAGATTTTTGTTTAAAAAGAAGCAGAAACAGAGGCTATATATATAGAACAAATGTTATGATTAGGCTTGTCTCTGCGCACCTTTGCTTCTGCTCCAATGTAGTACATTTAGTATTTTGTTTTACATTGTGTTTTATTATATTTGTATATATTTTAGTTTTAACTTTAAGTTAGAGACACTTATAAAATACATGAAAGACACTTACAAATTAAAACAAGTTTAAAGACGTTATGAACTTAAACACATTTAAAGGGATTTACGAAATAAAACAGAGTTATGAACTGAAACAAGTTGAAAGACATTTCACGAATTAACAAGTGGATGACTACGAAATAAAACATGTGCATGATCAATTTTGTGGTGATGATGATTCTTGGTGAAATTTAAAAGGTAAATGAAAAATATTTGATTTATAGAGATTAAATTCATTGAATTCATTTTAGGGGAATTTAATAACTTGTATCGAACTGTTGCCATGATAAACTTTGACATATATATGCTGTAGAATAGGGAAATAAGAGGACAATTCAGGTTTGGGTAAAAATTATATGATAGTATTTTTAGTATTCATTTTTTCTTTAGTTTTCATCGTTGAAAAGCACAGATGAATCGATATATGTATTAACAATATACTAATATCACCCATAATAAATTGCAATCTGAAGACTGAAGACGTACCAAATTATTTTCTCCATCGATATCCAATCACTTATAATAAATTGCAATCTGAAGACTGGAGACGTACCAGATTATTTTCTCCATCGATATCCATACTATATCGATACATTTTTACTCATTGACGAATTCAACCGCTAAAACATTTTTAAACTACCCGTTATAATAGTTTAAAACAAGTATTGAAGGCATATGAAGTCGCAAGAGTCATATCCAATATTAAACTTATTAACACGCAACTAGTGGACTCAGAATTGCAGCGAGTCATAAACTGATATAACAAGAATGTACGAGCCATGCCATGTCATTACTTACCTTCTTTCGATGCACCACTCCAAACGTTTACGTCGGCTATAGTATCAGAATGATACTAAATCCTGGACAAATACATCGAACTTAATTAAAATAGCGTGCAGTGCTCAAGCCAAGAGAAAGCAACTGTAAATATCATCATTTAAAAGAACTATGGATTTTGGGCAAATTACATTGTAAACTGTTATAAGTATTGTCACGTCAACTTTTCTATGTAATGTTATCTTTCCAAGTTTAATGTCTCCAGTTCTAATTTGTGTTATTTTTGTAATTTGGCAATTATATAGTTTTATTGTATTGTATTGTTTTTTTCTTTGTTTAGTAGTATTAAAATATTAAAATATCTCCTTACTGTACCCTTTTCATTGTTTGTTGTTGTTGTTGTTTGTTAAAAATTGAATTATGTATCAACAATATTTTCGCGCAACCAATTGTTTGCGCAGCGGCTTTGCGCAAACAATTCGATGTGTGCGAAGATTTAATGAATGTTACGGGAAGAATTTGTTTGCGAATGATCTAAGATCTCAGGTATTTGTCCGTCGACTATCGCTCGATATTTGTTAAATCATATCTTTTCCCGCCGTATGAGCGCAACATGGCGTATAAAGCCTTATTGAAGGGTTAGGGTTAAGCGAACCAATATGAAACAAATTAAGTATAATTTCGATCTATACCAACACAAAATTGTCATTTCTTTGGTGCCATATTGGCTGCTACGAGAGCTTTAGTGTTCTGTGTGATTTTAAACCGACCGCGGTTTCTTGTTGTAATTCAAACGCTTCAGAGGATTGCTTGTCATTGTACATACGCAGCCACCCCCGTTATATGTGATATATTCATGGTAGCAGTACCAGCACAATATTTTACCATTTACCATAAACCTCCGCCCACAGGTACATTTGTCGTACGCATCGAGTACCCTTTCACAGTCCTTACATTGTTCCAATTTATTTACAGTTATAAACATCATCCTCTAAGTCTTAAATCCTTCGTTCATTCTCCTTATCCTTCTCTGATTCTTGTACTAATGCTAAGGCCATAAGTGGCAGGGAGAGACCAATGCCGGCTATAAAGGTCATGACTACTGCACTTCCAAATATATCGAATTTTGTTTGAGAGTTGATGCACATTTATTAGTAGTATTTTTATCTTACCCCCACATCTTTACTGCGCATGCGTTGATTATTAGCACTCTATAAGGGAATTCCCCTGCATAATGCGCTAGAACATTTTTTAACTCATTTGCAGCATTGATTGACGTCAGCAATATATAGGGACTTTACCTTGATGTATATGACTCAATACAGCATGATAGGGACTTATCCTTGAATTCCATGACTCAACACCGTATGGTACTGGATGGTATTGATTTGTTGGGACTTGTTGTGACGTCTGTGCGTGCGCGTTTTTGAGATTGCGCTAGAATTATTTTTGACTCATTTGTAGCATTGATTAACGTCAGCACTCTATAGGGACTTTACCTTATATGACTCAACACGGTCTATTAGGGATTTACCCCACTAAGCACCGCATGGTACTGGATTTGTTGTGGTTGGCTGTGACGTGTGTGCGTGCGCGTGCGCTACTGCGCTAGAAGGAACATTTCCCTATCTCTACAGATCACATGTGGACTTGTCGATTTCAATTTACAAACCAGCATAATGCTTTTGATAAAATTTTTGGATTATTTATGTTTTAAACAAAAAAAACCTTGTTTTTGTATATCTGTGTGTGCAATAAAATGTGAGCTTGTTGAGTCAAAAATAAAAAGGCTGTAAGGCGTTTTAAAAACATGTCATTAGGAAAAGAAAAAGCAGAATTTATCAGTAATGGGTGGCTTTTTGGATGAAGCCTTTTTCACCCAATATAACTGCAAGCAGTCAGTCCACCATATACAAATTCAGTGTCAGTTAACTATTGTTTAAATAAATTTTGTGCAAAAAAATAATAAAATAGCAACTTTGGGATTCGTACAGCAAAATCTTGGTCATCATATAAAAGCAGTAATGCAGACACAGATATGAACTTACAGTACATGAGAATTCAAAGTTCAGCCAAAATGAATAAAAAATGTTAATATGAAGTTAAATTTCTGCCTAGTTACTTTCAGTCAGGCACCTAGAATGACACGACCATTTGAAAATTATGTAGCCATATTTGCACCTTAGAAAACCAACGAAGTGCTTATGGTCAGGTGAGCAAACCATTTACCAATTTCCAAGTTTCCCCTAGCTACAAGTTTTGCAACCCAGTGCTTGCTAGCCAACCAATTCAGTAAAATACGCATATAACTAAATTGCTTGAATTTCTTCAAGTAAACAGCAGCCTAAATAACATGATTGTATATTTATACATTTAGAAAAAAATCAAGCAAGGGCAATATGCGAGCAGTTTGTGTGTTGCGTATGAGAGGAATCAAAACAAACTCGCCGCACGTATCTGTGACGTAAAACGCCGAGCTCGCTTAGCTCTGCAAGGTTATATATAAAACTTTGGTTAATTGAGACAAATCTCTTTAAATATTACACACAGAAAAACTGTGTATTGGAGGGTCACGTGACGAGGCCTCCTCCAGGGCCATGTTCGTATCGCCGTCCCGGGGTTAGAAAAGATAGAAGATGCCCTGGGGACGAGGTTGATTTAACATATTTTCCGGTTTTTACATAAATCGCATGAAAAGCTACCAAAAATTGCCCAAAAATCCGGGTTTTTTCTATTTTCGGGTAAAATCCGAAAAAATCGGGAAATCGGATTAATCACGTGTTCAAAACATGGAAAATGATTCTTCTTGATGTTATTATATTTTCCCAGCTGGGAAAATATAATAACTCTTGTTAGGATTCAAAACAGAGATAGTAAAATGTATGTTCTGGCGCAGGAAATGGGAAACGGGAAATGTAAACAACAACAACAACAGCAACAACAAGTCCCGGAATCCCCGAAATCTCTAACTCCGGGAATCCCACCCCCACCCCGATTCCGATAAATCTAACGCATGCGCACACGCTGATAGTGATAATGCTGACATCAACAAAATCTAGCGCATGCGCAGTTGAGTAGGGGGTGAGTTCCAAACTCTAGTTGGACCCCAATATTATCAAAATAAAGGGATGTTTAAATTTGGTACTGAGAATGTTAATACGCGAGACTTTTATGCCACGGCGGCTCCATTAAATATCAAAGATGTCAACAATGATAATATCGTGCTAAGCGATCCCGTTCCGACCAACAGAGGCAAAGATGAACGCACCGTACTTGGTTATAAAAATGGTGGCAAGATTCGACATTTAACAATCATAACACCCAAGAAGCTCTATTCAAACGGTGCCTCGCGCTATAACGAGACATCGGCACTCACCATGTCATTCGATATCTATAATCACCCCGAATGGCTGGAGAAGTTTAATAGTATCATGGCCGCGGTACAAGCTTTGAAATTACAAACCTTTGCTACCTCGCCCGTGAAAGGAGGCAAGTACATCACGGCTAAGGTGAAGGAATGGGATGGCAAAGTCAAGACGGACTTTCATTCCGGAAAAGTCCCGCTAGGGGAAAGCTGCGAGTGCCAAGCCATTCTAAAACTATCCGGCATCTACAAACAAGGCTCAAACTATCATATGCAGATCTATCTGGATGAGTGCAAGTATCAAACCGTAACATTACATGCTACCCGCTACCTTTGCGATTCGGATGACGAGAGTGACAACAAGGACTCCTATTTTGGAATAGATTAAAAAAAATGCGTTATGTTGTAAGAATAGTGAGGTTTTCCCGTCCAGAGTTTTGTGAAGTGGTGCTTCACAAAAAGTAACAAGATGGAGTACATTAAAAAATGCTTGAAATGTAAGCGAGCCCAACCGCTGGACAATTTCAATATCCAAACCAGAGGTCAAGGCAAAGGCCAACTAACGAATCAATGCATCAAATGTATAGATATGCAGAAGGCCTCGAAAGAGCGTAATAGATGCCGGGGAACATATATAAAAAACATGTTCGTTACCGAATTAAGAGCGGAAGGCAAAGCGCTAAATATCCGTAATATTTCAGCCATGAACAAGGTCGCCCTTATCGAATCGATCCGAAAGGTGAAGTATAAGGACGCTTCCACCCAAGCTGATGGCCCCTATTGCGAAACATGTGTTACCATAGCCTGGGAGAAGAACCTAGAGCAGTATGCGCGACAGCTATCCGAGAGGAAGAAACGTGTATGGTATGATGGCTTCATGACCTTCGATCTAGATAGTGGGGAAGTACTTCCCTTCGATGTAGATAGCGGGGAAGTAATCGCCTTCTAGTATGTTGAACAATATACTAGACTACGAATATGCGGGTGGCTCATCTATATACCGCTTACATGTTGCACAGATTGAAGTTTTTTCATAAGCTCCTCCTTCGCCTCCTCACGCCCCTTCGCGACAAGCTGCTGTCGCTCCCGCTCATTAATGTATTTTTGCTTCTCCTGCATAATCACGCTGAACTCATAGTCGCTGATCACCCCATTCTCCACAGCCTTGCTGATTAGATCGACAACAGAGTTCAATTTGGTCTCTGCCAATAGCCTGATGTTCTCGTGTTTCTTTGACTTGACATCTAGCCTCTTCCCCGCATTCCGCAGACCTGCTTGCCCTAGTCCTACGGCGATCGTGATACCACCCATGGCGACAGCCAGTGGCACCCCTATTCCGGATAACATACTACCAATACCAACACCCGAGGTGATAACACTTATAGCCAATAATCCATGGTCAGTGAATCTCACCCACGTACCATGCATTTTGAACTTTTTAGCGAGCCTATCCCGCTCTTTTGATTCATTGCGGAGGTACTGCTCTACCTCCTCGATTTTGCGCAGTCTGTACACCTGGCTTTCATCAAGCTCATCAGGTGCACTCGGTGATAAGCTCGGATAAAGCTTTGTAATCTCTGTCATTTATTCTATGAGCAAGTGCATCGTTAGGCCTGTAAACAAAATGTTCCTATCGTGATATTCATCCGCTAGCATGAACTCCAAACGATCTGTGGATCCCTTCAAAGGGAGGTACACGGGGCTATCAAAACTCCACGTCAACATGTCCCCCCAATCATTTAGCTCTTTGGTCGGGAGCAAGGCCAATATATCCGATTTCTCACCATTAAACAAGCTGTGCTCCTGATCAATCTGCGTACACTTGAGTCGTAGTCGCTGAAAGACGAAAGACGAAAATTGACATGTCTTTCCCAAGCACTCAGTTTGAAATCCCTGGTTTTCACACACCTTATCGCTTTGATGTTAGTAACAAAAGTGGTGGTTTACTTGTCTACGCGAAAGCTATTTTACCTACACGAGCCTTACTAAAATATAACTTTCCTTCAGACATTCAAGCTTTACCATTTGAAATTAATTTAAGGAAAGAAAAATGGCTTGTTATATCTATTTACAAACCTCCTTCTCAAAACAATGGATACTTCCTTGAGGCATTATCAAATTTACTTGATCATCACTCTCGCATTTACGATAACTTTATATTGATGGGAGATTTTAATCTAACACCAAACCAAGTAAATATGAAAAACTTTATGTCTTCACATAATTTAGTCAACTTGATTAAAGGCGACACATGTTTTAAGGGCTCAGGCTCAAAAATTGATTTAATCCTCACAAATCGAAAGTATTCGTTTAAAAATACTACTTCTTATGAAACTGGTATCAGTGATCATCACCACATGATTTACTCAATGTTGAAAACATCATTTCAGAAAGAAGAGGCTAAAATTATAACCTACAGGTGTTACAAGAAATTTAATAAGGAGTTTTTCCAGCAAGACTTAAAAAATGCAATGAATAATAGAGATAAACAATATGAAACATTCCAAACAAACTATGTCACTGTGCTTGATAAACATGCTCCTAAAAAAACTAAAATAATACGTGGTAATCAAAAACCACACATGAACAAGGCGTTACGTCAGGCCATTATGAAACGGTCTCAATTGAAGAATCGTGTCAATAAAACAAAAAACACGTCGGACATTATAAGCTTTAACAAACAACGTAACTATGTGGTAAAACTTAACAAACTCGCTAAATTAGACTACTTTAGTAAACTTGATATTCGTAAAAACACAAAGCCTTTCTGGCAAACATGTAAACCATATTTTTCTAATAAGCACGCACAGGGTGATGCTAATATTATATTAATTGAAAACGATAAAATTATAATGGAAAATAAAGACATTGCCGTTATTTTTAATTCCTTCTTTGGAAATATTGTGAACTCATTGGACCTTTACAAATGGCCCATAGTTCCAGAAAACCAACCTTCAGATGAGATAGGTAACATCACCAGAAAATAAAAAGTAATTTTTCCATAAATCATAAATTTGCATTTAATCCAGTAACACTAAACGAAGTCAAAGAAGTTATTAAAAATCTATCTACAAACAAAGCTACAAGTGGTGATATTCCTGTAAAAATTCTGAAAGAGTCTGGTCAATGCTTTGAAAGACTGCGTGATTGTATAAACGAGGATATAAAAAATAGTCGCTTTCCAAATTGCCTGAAAGAGGCAAATATAATTCCCATATTAATCGAATTATCGACCAATTAGTATTTTACCTCTTCTGTCGAAGGTCTATGAAAAACTTTTATACAAACAACTATCAAATTATATTGAACCCTTACTAAACAACCTTCTATGTGGTTTTAGGAAAGCGCATTCGACACAACACGCTCTCTTTAAATTATTACAAGCTTGGCAACGTGAATTAGATAATGGAGGCTTTGTGGGGACAATACTAATGGATTTGTCTAAAGCTTACGACTGCTTACCCCATGACTTAATCATAGCTAAACTTGAAGCTTATGGTCTAAGTAAAAGTAGCCTTCAACTTATACTTGATTATTTATCCTCTCGCAAACAGAGAGTAAAAATCGGTGCTTCTTTGAGTGATTGGTTTCAAATACTTCGCGGAGTACCACAAGGGTCTATATATGGTCCCCTGCTCTTTTTAATCTACATTAACGACCTTTTCTTTTTCGTCGAAAAAACTGATATATGTAACTTCGCTGATGACAACTCCCTTTATTCTTGCGATGTAATTTTATCCGTTGTAATTAACCGCCTGCTTCACGATACAAAAAATTTACTGGAGTGGTTTAAAATTAACTCACTTAAAGCAAATCCTGAAAAATTTCAATTTATGATTTTAAGCAAAAAAGTGAGGCAGCCGATAACATTACAGATAGATCAAATTTCCATCAAAGAGACAAATAGTGTGGTGTTGTTAGGAATTACTATTGACAATAAGTTACTATTTAATGACCATATTCAAAATATATGCTCTACGGCTAACTATAAACTCCATGCTCTCCGTAGATTAAGACAATATTTAACACTGAATAAGGCTAAAGTCTTAGCCTCTGCATTCATCAAAAGTCAATTCAGTTATGCTCCGATAATCTGGATGTTTTGTAGAAAAACGCCTTATAAAAAGATTGAGAAAATTCATCGTAGGACACTAAAAGTAGTTTACAACATTGACTTATCATATGGTGATTTACTTGCCACATTTAACGAAATATCTATCCACCAGCTACATTTACGAACTCTAGCGATTGAAATTTTTAAGTCAATAATGCACCTGAGCCCTGAGTTCATGTGGTCATACTTTAATCTTGACTCGAAACCCTTAAACTATGAACTTAGAACGGGACGAACGTTAGCTCTCCCTCCTGCCAAATCGACCTATTTTGGTACAAACTCTGTTTTATATAGAGGTTGTTGGCTATGGAATAAATTGCCGCAAAATGTAAAATTATGCCAAACGGTCGAAGAATTTAAAAAGCAACTTGTGTCACAAGGAATTATCCATTGTAGTTGTGTAATTTGTTTATAAATTAAAATAAAATTGTAAATAAATATTTAATATAACCTCGTTCACAGGCTCTCTCGCCTTTCTTTACAAGAAAGCATAAAGCTGGATCGCCTGGTGACTAGGTTAGTTGGTTTTTATTAGTCTAGGCTACCCATTGTAACCAACTTAAAATAAAGAATACATACATACATACATACATACATAGGATAGACACTTTGAGTTTATCCCCGGCTTGATTATTGATTATAGCCGCGAGATCCTCAACCCGATATAATCCTTTTTCGATCTTGATATGCACCTTCAATATTGCGCTCGCTTCCTGTTTAAATATCCTCCGGCTCATGACGTCAAACACATTGAGCCAAGTCCCCCTGATACTAATGGATTTCAGAGCGATCCTCGTGCCCTCCCCCAGATGAGGCTTGAATATCGTAGGCTTCTCTGTATCTGTAACATACAGTTGTCTCATGTTTCTTTAAAGAAACATGAATATCTACAGCTATAATCCAAAGGCAAAGTATGCACCTAATCATGGGCGATATTTGGAAAGACTCAAGGGTGAGCAACTCTCGGTTCAGAGCATTGTCATTGACGCTCAAGGGTCCTCATTTACGGCACAGTTCCCGAACATCTTTGTCGACTACGAGCTCCAGGGTACAACCGTTGGAGTGTGGCAGAGTCACCCTTTCAGTATCTGGTCTATACAACTCAACTTTGCCACTTACTGCGCAACTTCCGCTTGCGGTATTTCCATGCAGCATCTCACTGCTGCGCAACCTTTGGTTCGTGCAGTTTATCTCTTCCACGTCTATTTTCAGATCCGCAAAATCCTGGCGGAGCTCGAAGTGTCTTTACCGGGATCGGATAGATTTCAACGTCTCAACAATCCTTTCAATGAGCAAAAATTCCAGCATCTTGCACGTGAATTTGGGGTAAGCGACAGCGAGAGCGAGTGGAGGAACGAGACCTTATTCAGTAGCTGGCAAGCTATTCGCGAGGATTATCCCGGCTCGGGTCCTAGCTATCTCGATGAGGACTCTTGGAGTCGATGGATTATCGAGACCTCCCAGGGTCTAACACGTGTTGGTATAGAGAGACTATCCCAATCCACGCGATTATACGCGTATCTCATCCTGGAGAGCCAAGCCAACGCTAGGTCAAGCATCATTGGCGACCAGGGTAGTTCGATCGATGCCCAACGCTTGTACTTGACGACCCTTGAAGCGCTGATCCTCCGGCCTAGTAACAGGGGTGAGGAAATAAAGCGATTCCAAAATGTGCTCAAGTATGCACGTAGCAAGGTCGATTTCACGGTGGCGCATGGAGTATACATGATTCCTAGTGATATGGGTCTTCATATCGGGAATATCATGAATTTCACGAACAAAATCCTCATCAGCAAAGAGTACTTCTCCATCGGTGTTAACCTTGATATTAATCGCATGGCGGCACCGCAGGAGAACGTTCCAAGATCGTCTGGCGGTTCCCCCGCTGCGGGGGAACCGGTGAAAGGCTCGATCGAGCATGCCACTACCATTTCGCGTCATGAGATAGGGTTCGTTTCAAACGAACCCTCCTCAAGTATGCAAGGAGGCGGGAAAAATCCGCATAGGATGGACATGCGGCAGCCGCATGCCCTTGGAAGAGGGAAAAATCAGCATGAGGACACCAAGGCAGCCTTGGTTACGGGAGGAGTAGGACTTATCCTAGCCTACGTCTGGTTTAAGTAGTAGCTCCGTCTAATATGTTTTTTTGTCAACATACTAGATCATCTATGACTTCTTACCACCCTTCCCAGCCCTCCCAACATAGGCCACAACGAAAGCGACAGCAGCCGCGATGGCCATGTACAAGTGCTTGGCTACGTATTCGACAACCTTCGCTGCTACTCTAAAGAAGACCGAGACAACGCTGCCTATGATCCCTGGTAGTGCTGCACCGGCTTTACCTGCTAGATACTTCAGGAATTTTCCGAGTCTTTCAAGCTGTTTCCGTACAAAACCTTTCCCACCTGCGGCACTTCCTCCTGAGGCACCGGCACCACCGCTACCCGTAACAGCGAGCACGATGGTGGAAATCAGTAGACCGATAGCCGAGACGATGCTCGCAATAGTTAAACCTTGTTCCTTGAACAAGATCCCGAGCTTTTCCCGCAGTGACGTGTCTTCTCCGGCGATTTCCATAAGAGTCTCCTTGATCCCTTTCAGTTGGCTCTGGATGCCTGAGGAAAGTAAACCGTGCACTTTTCGTGCTTCTTCCTTCTGATCACGGAGCCCCTCCAGCTCTTCCCTTGCCTTCGCGAGGTCTTCATTCCAGATGACTAGCTGTTCCTCGGTTGCTCCAGGTGTGGCCTTCTTGCTCTCGAGCCTCTTCACCTTGGCTTCCGCTTTGTCGATCTCGCTATCGTAAAATATCATCTTGCTTTTGAGGTGCCTAAGGTTGCCCCGGAGCGTTTGAAGCTCGAGGTTGAGCCCCCTTCTTTCACGCTCCGTGAAGGTTCCATCCCTGTCAAAGGAATTATCTTCGATGAGGCTCTCCGTATCGTCTAGAACGTTCCCGAGCAGCGGCAGCATATCGATGTCTTCGGGCCTTTCCACAACGCGATCTATATCGTCCATAAGTTTCTGGGACCTTATTTTACTGCCTTTGTTTGGTGTAGTGACGTAGTCGGGGAAACCCAAGTCGTGCACGAGCCGTACTTTCAAATTGGTTAAGATAACCCCGACAGCTCGCAACCCATCATTCTCCTTATAGATTAATGCTGTAATATCTTCATCCTTGAAAAACAGATGTCCCCCCTCCATCCTAAAATCGTTGTAATATCTCGCCATTGGCTCCCCCAGCCTCGTATCCTGACCAAGATGGGTGTAGAGTTCGTCGACCTTCGATTTTACTAGCTCTCTCCTCTGTCTTGTTATTGTGTCTTGTTGACCCTGCTCTTCTGGCGCTAGCTCATCAGGCTGGATAGGCAGGTCCTCAGGCCTACTGAAAGTACTCTCCTGCCCCGCGTCATCTGAAATGTTTTCCTCCGCTGTAAAGTCATCTAATTCTAGATTTTCAGCCATTTTATTCAACCCGCAAGACCCTATTAATAAACCATGAGTAACATGTACGGAACTAAGCTAGATCCCAATGCAGAAGTCAAGACGCTGTTTGCCATGAAAGGCAAAAAGCAGCGTGTGAAAGTAAGTCACGTCCCCAGTACGATCAACCAGAATGAAGATTTGTACGTGGATGTACCAAACATGGGGCGGGACGATATCATTTTCCCAGGCTCTCTCAGGCTCCTTTTCAACCTGGAGCTTGAGGGTACGAACACGAAGAGAACCATCGTGAGCAACATTGGCAAGGCCCTGGTGCAAAACCTACGTATCACGTTGAACGGTAATGAGGTGCAGAACATTAGCGACTACAATGTGCTCGCTACCTATAGAGATCTCTGGCTGCCCAAGTTTGAGAGAGAGAACAACCTCATTCTAGAAGGCATCAATCCCAACGACGGTACCATCAGAGCCCTCCAGGTGAAAGCAACGGACCATGTCGGGACAGATGAGGAAAAAGCGATCGTGGCAGCGTATGGCAATACCTTTTGCATCCCATTAGGCAAGATGTTTGAGTTGACGAGAGACCTACCCTTCTACCAGGGAGGACTCCATGACAGGCTACAATTCGTTCTGCATTTTGCAGGGTATGGTGATGTCATCAAAGATGCTGGTACAGCGGCATCAGGAAGCACGGCAGCCAAGCCAGCGGATGCTCAGTATAAGATTACCAACATCGCCCTAGAGTTTGACAAGGTGCACCATGAGGGGTTTAGCAGTGCTATGATGTCACGATATTCGAGACTGGCGCTACCCTATGAAAGGATCCTAAGAAGCAAAGTGGTCACTATGAAAAAGTCTGATACCTCATATTATCTACAGATCGATTCACCCGCAAAGAGCCTCAAGGGAGTGCTACTACTATTCGTAGACCCTGGAAAAGTCAAAGCTTACTCCGGCGTCAACGAGACGTTCTACAACCCCAAGATCGAAAAAATCTCGATCACTGTCGAGGGTGAGCCTAACGAGCTCTACAGCCACGCCATGCTACCGAAGGATCATCTTGAACAAGTCTTTGAATTGTTCGGTAGCCATGACAGTGAGGTAACGATCGGGCAGTTCATGACTGAGAGATACGCCCTCTTCATCGATTTTCGAAGCTTTCCAGATAATACCCTACATGGATCGGGTAGACCATTGCAGAGGTTGAGTGATGGTATAACCCTCCATATGACCAAGAAAGCTGACGGAAGTACCGGGGATTTCAAGTGCTACGTGTACTTGCTGCAAGACGCGCAGCTGAATATTTTGGATGGGCGATTCCATGGAGTGGAGTATTAGAATAAAACATGGCCACCATAGGTGTTCTTGTTGCAGGTGCCGCGATAAACGCGTTGGCATTCAGCGGTTCAAATTTCTTATTCTCCAAACTTTCGGGGCATGGTGAGGCAGAACGTAAGAGGCATGACAAAGCGATCGAACAGCTTCAAGCAGCTCAAGCACAATGGGTCCGGGATAGACAGGCCAAATTGGATTGGTATAACAAGCAGCGTCAAGCGGGTGAGAGCTGCAGCGTCAAGGGTGAGAGCTTGAAAGAACTCGATGAAGGCATGCGAGAGTATTATATTGCAGCGATCGAGAAAGCTCCAAAGCTCTCAGACTATTATGTACCTTCCAAGCAACAACAGGACGGCGAGCTGGCTTTCATCGTGGGGTCACTGGCTTTTTTGGGTTTCGTGGCTTACAGGTATATGTAAGGTACCAGGGCAAGGTTTTGACATGTATAATATAAAGACATGTCAAAATTATTTACCAAGGAGGAGGCTGAAAAGCTAAGCAGTATCTACTATACCCCGGAACATCTCTGGACTGGACGGAAAGCTATTAAATTTCTCTCCGAGGAGAGTAGTCTATCCAAAAAGAGGGTTACGCATTGGCTGACTCGTCAACTGCTCTGGCTCAGACATATCAAAGGCCCCAAGCGCATCGACTACCCTCATTTCACCATTACGAAACCCAATGAGATGCATCAGTTTGACTTGCTCTACATGCCGCATGACAAACTCTATGGAAGCACCTATAAATACATACTCACGGGCATCGACGTAGCCTCTCGCTATAAGGTAGCTAGGTCCTTGAGAACCAAGAAAGCCAGCGAAGTTGCCGACATGATCAAGGACATCTATAAGGCAGGACCTCTCCGATACCCCAAAACCTTCCAGTGCGACAATGGTAGTGAGTTCAAATCAGATGTGACGAAACTGCTAGAGGGCAAAGGGGTCGAACTCAAGCGCGCAACTACCAAGTACCACCATACTTTTACGGCTTTTGTTGAGGCCTACAACAAGGTGCTCGCGCAGTGATTGTTCAAACCCCAAGATGCGCAAGAGTTGATCTCGTCAGAGACTAGTACCACATGGGTTAAACACTTGTACACTATCGTGAAAAGCATGAACAATAGCAAGACGGCTATGATAGACATGAAGCCCTCGAAAGCCATCAAGCTGGATGAAGTCCCGCTTACGAAAAGTGAACAGCACCCGGAAGAGAAAACCCTACCCGATGACGGTCTTTACTTGTACTTGCTGCAACCTGGAGAAGAGCATGGTGATGCTAAAAGACGCGCGACCGACGCTTGGTGGAGCAAGAAAACGTATAGGCTGGACCGTATCGTGACAGGGTCGAGGTTGTTATAATATCTGGCGGGTGGGCCTGATCGAAGCTTTGTGGCGGAGGAGCTCATGCTAATACCCGAGGGTGTAGAAGTACCTCCAGAACATGTAAAAGAGTGGTAAATGGGTTGTTTTTTGTTGCTTGTGAGAGCTACAAAACTACTCCTGTGGAGCCGGAACTGCGTTACTCCTGTAGAGCGTTTAACATGATGGAGAACACACGCCTTGAGCTTCGTGGTCAGAACCCCGCATACCATGCGGGGTTCAAGGGCCCATCCCATGGGCCCCCTTGGTAAGGCGAAAAATCCGCATGATGTCTTCGTCACATTCAGACTATATAGTCCAAAGGATGCAAGGTGTATAACGGGTACCCATAGACGATACCCTTGATGACATTGGGCTCGCTATCAAGGTTGATGATGTCAACCAATGCTCTATCCTCGACTTGAATATTGAGTATGTCGCCAATTTTCTCCAAGTCCGCCAGATCCGAGAGCTTCAAGCCCCTATCCTTGATGATCTCATAGCAGAGCATGCCCCACTTGTTCACCTCAGCCGAGACGATATGCAGACCCAGGTCTTCAATATCAAACTCGAGCCCCTCATCTTCTTCCTCACAGGGAATTGTTGCCCACGGCTTTTCACCTGATGCGACTCTGTCTAGAAGCTCGTCATCATCTGGATATTCAAACCCCTCGTAGTACTCACCATTTCTAAATCTAAAATTTTCCAGACAAGTAGAGCAATAGCCAACGATAGATCCCGCCTTGGTGCAGCATCGCAGCATAGGAACCCGAACATCGTAAAGGTTTCTAAGTTGTCGGCTCTGTATATAGGCTTCCATCTTTTTCTTTCACGATTCTTCCGCTTCTAATCCTCTGAGGGAGTGGTCAAGGAGTGGTAAATTACTAGTCTTTATGATAGTTAACGTGAACCTGTGGTTCACGTTAAAACCAACCCTATCACAGTCCTCTATATATCACGCGTGCTTCCATGATGATGGATCCCACAGTGGCTAATGTCGCGACCTTTTTCGCACAGTCACGCACTTGGCGCAATTCCCACAGTATGCTGGATAGTAGTTCATCCGTTTCGGTGTCTTCCGGGTTAGACATGTTATCATAGGCTAGCTCTGTCTCAATTTTGTTAATCCGTTCCATAATCTGCTTAATTGTATCCTCTGTCATACTTTATTTAGGGGTGGATGGCTGAACGAGGGCGATATTCTATACATCTTATATATTGAGAACGCAATAAGAATGAAGGACCCCGCGGTGGCAAATGCAGTGACTTTTCTTGCGTACCCTCGCAGGCCATACAATTCCTCCTCGCTCGCTTCAAGGGAGTGTTCCAGGTATGAATTTTTCTCGTCCTCCCACCTTATTTGATCCTTCATTTCCCTGATCTGTTTGATAAGATATTTTACTACCACATCTGAATGAGACATATTTATTTAGTTGAGAATCACTGCAAAATGCTCCAGCTCCTTGGATGCTCCAGCCTCACATATAAGCAAGCGTGTTTCGATCTTTTCAACCCTGTTTTGATAGTCCCCCAGTCGTTAATCATGTTCGTTTCCTCGTCAATTAACTTCATATCACCACGTTCGTGGGGGTACCACATGAAGAGCTGTTTCTTTTGACGACACAGGTTCTTTGGCAGGGCTGTATAACTCTGCGTTAATAACCACAAGCTATGAGGTTTATGCCTTCCACTAATGGCGAGCTCTAGTAAGGGTTGACGCTTTTTATCCAGGCTCTCGTCAGCGATCATGTCATCAACGATGAACAAGCTCTCTTCACCCGCTAGAAGCTTTGATAATTGCTCGATCCAGTCGAAGAGTTGACCTTTGGGGTCCACGAGGAAAACTTTCCATAGTGAAGCTCTCTCGAGGTAGGTCCTATTCCACTGTATTGTAGGACATAGAATGATAATGTTGTTGAAATGGTGCTTATACTCGCTCTCGAGCAAATCCGGGACTAACTGGGTCTTACCGCATGAGGTGGGCCCTGTGAAGATCGCCGCATGCGGGTCTTTCACTATGTCAAGAACCATTTATTCTGTCTGCCGGTAGCAGATAGAACCTTGCACATTTAGTTGGAGATATATCGAAGGCCTCATGGCTATTTTGACCTGGCCTGATGTACCCGGTGGGTACACCCCCTCCTCTATTTTGGTTTAGGCACGATAGATGCGGGAAGCCACCCTTTGGAGACGGCCATCTCTCTTGAACCTCTACCTGCTGTAAAATAGGCCACCATTTTGAGGGCATCGCTCGAGTCCATCTTGGTGGAGGGGCGCGTGATGCCAAGGAACGTTTTGCCGGCCATCGCGTAGGCAAATGTGAACCCAAGGTCCACGACTGTTTCATAGAGCATATCGATAATCTCTTTCTGCTGAGGGGTCACGTTTGTAGACATTTATATTATAGGGTCTAAGACATCTTGAAAATGTCGACATCGGGCTGTCGCTCTTGCTTTTGTTTTTGCTTGGTTAGAGGTAATAGCTCTGGGGTTTCCTCAGGCTGGCGAGCCGGCTGTTTACGGAAAATATAGAACCCAACTCCTACACAGGTGAGTAGAATGGCTGCACCTCCAGCGCCATAGATATATATAGTGCCTGACTGCACAGGGGGTTCAGAAGAGGTTTTGTCTGGAGATTCTACAATACCCTCTTGTTGCTTTAGATCTTTCTTCATCTTTTTCAGTGCCGCCAATTTGTGGCCCCACGCGACACTCCCCGGGTGCTCTGCTGGCTTCGTTATGACTGTAACTTCTTGCGTATGTTCTGCGCTCATTTCTTTAAGCCATGAGACTTAGAAAAACCACTCCCCTCTAGCCGGCCTTCAAACCGCATCTGCCAGACGCTCTTATCGCATTCTTATGTAGGGTCCTCACTAAATTACACGCCTGTGGTGGAAATCGATCGGCTGCAGGTGTCAGGATTTCCAAAGCGCGCGAGTAGGAATCGCCATATATACCGCACCAATCCGTGTATCGCGATTTTATTCTGCTCTTGCCTAATGAATCCGCTATGATATTCCCCATTTCAAACACTTCATAATTATCCAATCGTATCTTTGATAGACTGTTCCCCATCTTTACCTTGTTGTTCAACCTCTTGCCCCTCGCCCACCTTGGACATTGGTAGTTGACAGTGATTAACTATGTGTGCAGATACTAGAAGAGGTGTTAGAAACTTGCCAAAAGCGGAGTATACTAGGAGGCCCAAGTCAGCCATGGAGTCCTTGATGATAGGGTCCTCCTCGATATCTTTACAAAGAGCCTCCGCGCTGTCGAGCTGCACCACACGTGCTACAACTTTGGTAAACATGCTGATGGCTTGTGACGATAGGGCTTTTGCCGTCCTCTCGCCCTTCTCTTGGAGTTCACGTTGAAGAAACTCGGTGTGGATTTTCTCGATTGTTTCAGGTGAAGCTTTATCGATAAACTCTTCGGTACACTTTTTCGGTAGTAAGTGCCCCTTGCCTTTGCGTATGGCCTCTTTCAAAGCCTGACGCTTGTCAATAGGTTTGTCGCGTTGCTCTTGTGGTGTATCGACTACATCAAATATTTCAGCAATATCAGACATTCTCTTTATTAATCGTCGATAGCGGAAGAAGATGAGTATGATCAGAGCGTACGGCTGTAGTATGGCTAGACATAAGCATATTTCCATTTGTTAGATGGTTGGTGAACAACCACCTAACGAGCCTTCTAATTGGATATATATCGATGGCCTTTCGATTGATTTTCACTTACCCACAAGGGTTGGATGTTAGTATAGTGAAGCCTTTCTAATTGCACCGCTTCGCTAGGGTACTCACCATTCTCTCTATATTTAATGGTTCTCGCTGAAGTAATTGCCGCCCCTGAAGTTTGGCTTCATGACGAACTTTGTATACGCGGCTTCGTTCGTGACTAGCTTGATGTTCCGGTGATTGCGGATATTCTCCATAGTTTTCCCAAAGACCGACAGGTTCATCAGCTTGTAAAAGTCCTTCTCAAAGTCGTTCTTGGCTGCCGTTCTCAGCCGCGTGTTGTGATCGATATAGTCGCGCAGCCAAGGCTTTTGGTTAAATCGGATGACTCGGTGCACTTTCTTGAGAAGGAGCCCATGTTTCAGGGCTTGGTGGAGAGCCCCGATGTGTACAACATACTTCCGCTTATGTTCAAGGTTCGGGATGAGCTTCTCGACCCCGTGAATCACCTTACGCTCCGGTAGGAAGGGGAGCTCGTTGTGCGAGTCGTGCAAGCCTTCGGGGTAGTCTATATCAACTTCCAAGAGGTAGCCATGCTTGTTAGCAGCCACGAGTTTATCGATCTTCTTCTCCGTAAAGACCTCCACGTTCGACATCCATTTGAACCCATCAGTGGGTAGATCCTTTCGCATGGCCCAGCCGTAGAGGTTGTTGGCATCGAGATACTGCAAGTAAGAGCACTCTTCCTCGGGATTATACTTGTCTCCCATATACTTGTTGTTGGCCTTGGCATACCTGTGAACGGCTTGGGTTATACCGCCTCGAATGCCTCTTTCGAACATCAACAGCATCTCCAAGTCAGTGAGTAACTCTAGATTGACCTCGGTGTACTTCAGCGCCGCCTTCCAAGCGAGGCCGGGAGCGCTGTAGAAATGGGCGGGATCGAGCTTGTAGTTCTCCAAGCAGACGTCTCGAAATGTCTCGAAGACATCTGACAATAGCAGGACGTCTGTTGTGAGATACATATCGTGGTAGTTGCCCATGGTAGTCCCAGAGGGGATGACATTCCAGACTTTCCTCGCGTGCTCATAGTCGTTGTCGCTGATCCCCTTCATGTTCAGCTTGCTGTAGAAGGCCTCCTTGGGTGGTAGCTCCGTCTCCTTAAATCGTCGCCAGCCATCCATATACTCGTAAGGGTAGACGCCTTTTCGAAGCATAAGTCTGAAGAAATCATCCCCATCGATGAATTTGGCCATGGCAGGTACGTTTGCCCTTACCTGCTCCATGTCTAGCTTCTTCGTGGTACTCGACTCGCAAGGCTTGCACCAAAATTTTGCTACATACTCAGCATCGACGCTCTGAAATTCAAGACCAGTACCCGCACACTGCTGACATTTCATACCAATTTTGTACCAATGAGGTTGCTTGCCAATTTCTCCAGGCTTGAGGGCATGAAGCGACAACTATCGATGAACCTGATTTCGATCTTCTTGTACGTCTCACCATCGCCAAGGGGTACATTGATTTTGACGTTGAAGCTGATGTACTTCTCCGTGTTTTCAGCGATACATCCAATGTCCTCCGTATTATACTTTTCGCCTAGCTCTCGGATGAATAAGTGGGCGTCGTACCCACTCAAGTTATGAAAGATCACGGGCACGTGGCTTGGTATCTTATACTTGAGGTTGCAGCTGTTATGCGCGGCACCCCTGTAGAGCCCTGTGTAGTGACAGTGATCCCGAACTTTGTAATTCAGGTCATCATCGAAGGACTTCATGCAGATGTGGCATTTCTCAGCCTCGTCATGCTCTCTCTTTAGCACCTCCGTTAGTGACAACATGTCCTGCTGTGGGTAAGTAGAGTAGAGACGTTTGACCTCGTCCTCCAGGTGGTTGACGAACTTCGTCACGCAGTCCTTACCGTGGTATCTGTATAAGGGATCTGGCACGGGCCCGTAGGCAAAGGTACTATATGTACACCAGCCACATGGTACGTGCTCGTTCAGCTTCTTCGTCTTTGTATCACTCGCGTCTTCTACGGGGACCAGCAGGCTCTCGAAGTCGGCATATATAGCGAAAGGTACATTGAACTGCTGCTGACCGTCCTTGTAGTAGAGCCACTTTTCCTTCTCGCTTGGCATTGAGATTTTGATCGCCTCGTTGTCGGCGCAATAGTCATAATGCTTGTCGCGCGACTCGACTGTGGGGAAAGCATGCAAGCAGTTCATGCAAAAGTGCATTTTTGCCGTATTCTTTGAGGTCTCACTGCCCAGCAGTCGTGATAGACTTTTAACTGCTGTATAGTGGGTCTTTTTATCGTCCGTGAGGAGTAGCAGATTAACCTGTTTCTCGCGTCCGTTGTATGTCGATCGACGTAGTATGTTAATCGTCTTTGCCGTCACGTACAAGACGTTCACCGCAATGTCGGGTTGTTCAACTCAAACTTGGTGATGTCCTTAACGCTCGTGGGGAACTCGATGCCCTGCCAGTTATAGCGCTCCGCGTAGGGTCTTAGTTTACTGATTCTCTGTGGGTCCTTTCCAATATCCTTGTGATGTAGAGCGGCGATTATGCTCCACTTGAAGCACTCTTCGTCCTCGTTCGCGGGGTTAATGATGGCCTTTTTAGTGGCTAACCACTTTGGTGCTGCGATGTACGATGAACCCCTCGTCAGCTTGAGCTTGTGGAAGTCTACATCGAGATGCATAATTCGACCGATGCTAAAACCGCTCTTGGGCAGCGCTGGGTTCTCCACATGCGTTTTGATCTGAGCGAGCATCGTGTCTAGCACCTCTTCCACGTCGCTACCCTGGAAGACCGGTGTCATGCTGCTATTGAATACCTTATCGACCTCGATGAACAACTCACTGGCACCCTCCACCGGCTTTTTCCACTGGATCCAGAGAGAGCACTGCGCTTTCGCCGATCCCATCTCTTTAACCTGGTTCTCAACCAAGGTTTTCACGTGTGATCGCACCATCCCTAAATACCCGTCGACGTCTGTACCGTCCATACCAGAGATGCGGAAGCTCCGGAAGGTCCTGCCGTGGGCTTGCTTATGCTCCTGGGGTGTGAAGTCTTGATCCGGTTGCTGCCTGTCTTCAGCATGATCCTCCCTTGCTTCTTGCTCAACCTCATCATGAAGCGTTGCACCCGTGGCTCTGTTGTAGAGGTTCATCACATTGTTTTTAAACGTATTATATACGCTATTGACACCCTTCTTTATAGACTCGGGAACAGCGTCCATTAGCCAGTCAGACAATTGGCGCAGTATACTCTTCACTGCTGGACGTGTCCTCGCCATCTCTTGGCGTTCAAAAGCATTCATGTCGTCAATAGCGGGGAGTCTAGGCTCAATCTTACTCTTGGTGGGGCGGGTTTTTGCCATCTCTTGACGCTCGAATATATCCAAAGCCCCTGGTGTAAATGCTCCTGGAGCAGGAGCGGGTTGTGGTGGTGCCTCCAGGAGTGCAACAAGTTCAGCCTTACCCAGCTTGGAATAGCGCGTAAGTCCACGGGTTCTCGCAATAGCGTGTAACTCTTTCACGGTGTGTGTATTCATTTATTATATATAGACCTCAACTAAAAAATTCTGGCGCAGTGGAACTCACCCCCTACTCAACTGCGCATGCGCTAGATTTTGTTGATGTCAGCATTATCACTATCAGCGTGTGCGCATGCGTTAGATTTATCGGAATCGGGGTGGGGGTGGGATTGCCGGAGTTAGAGATTTCGGGGATTCCGGGACTTGTTGTTGTTGTTGTTTTTGTTTACATTTCCCGTTTCCCATTTCCTGCGCCAGAACATACATTTTACTATCTCTAAAACTGCAGTTTTGAAGGTTTCATAGAGATTTTTAGGGGTAGTTTCGAGTAATAGCCAATATCAAAGCCTCTGAGAGGCATGGGACCTATATATTTGGCATGCAGGTGTCTAATAGATAAATACTGAAACTCAGTAAGTATCATAGCCATGTAACGTAGCGTTAAGGAGTTATTAAGAAAAAACCGTCAGGTGGGGCGGAATCCGCCGCCCCCCCCCCCCCCCCACCCCCCCGGACCGAATAGGGTTAAACCGGTTTAACCTTTAAAACCAAAGGAACTGCATGTTTCTTGCATAATTGTAGTAAGGAAAAGCATGAAATATATATTAATCGCTTGATTTTATTGATAATTTGGTGAAATTTCTAGTACCTATAGCTAGCTGATAAACTTTGTTGTGTTTTTAGAAAGCAGCTTATATATTTTAGTTGTTGTTCATTAGCTACAAGTTTTTTATGATTTACTAGAAAGGCTTTATTTTCTCCAGAAGGGTTACATTTGTGCAAAATAATTGTAAAATAAATTTCACAAAATAAGTGTACTTTTACAAAAAACATGCACTTCGGCATATTTTTCGTCTTGTATGCATAACAAAAATGTGTTGAAATATGTTCTCCAACAGTAATATTTGATTTGCCTTATTATTTAACAAACACGTGGCGGGTTTTCAAAAAGCAGACCCTTTCGGAGAGCTGTACATGGTAAATAAAATGCAGAAGCATGCACAAACCTTGAAGCATTAGATTTCTGTCTGTGGAAAAAATTTTGTTTCTAAAAACCGTTTTTCTTTGCATTTTAAAAAACGTTTTATTTGCTTTTAAATAGCCGATATCTTCCAGGTTGAATGCCGAGCGGCTTCTTGTTTTATTTGAGACTAGCCGTATTCCCGTGGTCTCTCTCTCTCTCTCTCTCTCTCTCTCTCTCTCTCTCTCTCTCATTGAATGCATGTAAGGGATACCAAACAAAAACACACTAATTTGAATTTTTAAAAGTCACAATCTGTATTACTCTTTATTTATAACCGCTGAAACAAAACGTCTAGAAATATAATAATAATAAAATGTCCAATAAAATCGAAGATGTCTAACAACCGTTATGTAAAAAGCTATATCTGCTAAAACTATATACTGGCTTTGCGCCAGATGCACACCAGGGAAAAAAGCAAACCAGACATTAAAAAACTCCAACATCGTTAAGTTATACAAAAAAGGTTATTACAAAATTTCGATCATACCAAAATCAGCTATTCAATCTTTGGTATACAACAAGCCTCCCACATTTTTGCACAAAATGTAAGAAATCAACAGTTCACGACACAATAAAAATATAAAAACTTAAATCATTTCAGCATGCTGCCGTCTACCGCAATATTTTAATTCAAAATATTAAAAAGAACGGTTCGCCTTACAGACCCAAACCCAAAGCAAAACAGAATGTCAAAAATTAAAAAATCAGTCATTTCGCTTAACCTCTCTCATAAAAGTTTATACAAAATATAAAAAAGTACCTTGCAGGGTTAAAATCTAATTGTACAAAAAATAGTTTTTTCAATTATATTGCCTATTGTCTTCCTTAACAAATGTTTAGCACAAGTTGTGAAATTACTAAATTAAATGATTTTACCTTTTAACCTCACAATTTGCAACACATCAACTGTAAGTCAACTAAAATCAGTTATTTCTGTCTATTGCATACCGTCCTCTTCCACAGACGTTTACACAGATTGTAAACAAAGATATAGCCTGTGGAAAAATCCACTTAATTAGGGAGACAAATAGTAACAATTTTTTATAAGAATATACTCTTCCTTCCATTGTGTTCAGGTTGAAGCGCTGATCAGAATAACGCATAGGATTACGTACTTTTCACGAAGTGTTAAATAAATATTATGATTGAAAGAATTTTTGATGATGTCACGAGGTCTTTCATGTACAATTTTTTTCTCCAGATTTTTATTTCCGCAAAACTCTTGCAAAATTTCTGTTTTCTTGATACATAAAATCAAAATAATTGATTTTCTTGATTATGAGTTTGGATCTGTAAGGCAAACTGTTCTTATAATATTTTGGATTGAAATATTACGGTAGATATACAATTTTCCGACATGATTCAAGTTTTTATATTTCTCTTTTATGTGTTGCTAACTATTGATTTTTTATAATTTGAGTAAAATTTTGGGAGGGTGTGTGCAATAGACTGAATAGCTGATTTTGGTATGACGTGTTAGAAACTGTACATTGTGGAAATTTTGTAATAACCTTTTTTGTATGACTTAACAAAATATGTTGGATTTTTTGTCTAGTATACTATTTTCCCTGGTGTACTTCTGGCATGGCAAAGAAAGTATATAGTTTTAGCAGATTTAGCTTTTTACATAACGGTTGGTAGACACCTTCGATTTTGTTGGACATTTTGCATTTTTATTTTATTTTTATTTTATTTGTTGAACCTGCTAATATTTTTTATTTATTTCAGCGGGTATAAATATAGAATAATGCAGATTGTGAGTGTTAAAAATTCAAATTACTGTGTTGTATGTTTTTGTTTGGTATCCCTTACTTTGATTCAAGGGGGAGATTCAGTACAAACAGATTCTAAAATTCGCACTGCTGTGTGTTTACATTTTGATGTATGTGTGTCCGTTACATGGATTAAATGAGAAATAAAGTGGATTCTTCCACGGGCATACACCTAAATATCACTGATTTCCCATTTTATCCATGTAACAAAATACGTGAATTAAAAACAAACAAACAATAAAGCAGTGTGACTCCTACAATCTGCATTATTATATAAATGATCAACAAAATTGAAGGTGTCCAACAACTGCGCAGTGACATTTAAAAGCTAAATCTACTAAAATTACTTGCTCTGACCAGTTGGAAAAAAGTTCACAAAGCCATATTTCTTTTATGTTAACAATTGATTTCTTACATTTTATTGTATGCAATATATTAAGTAGCTGATTTTGGTATCTGTTACAAACGGTATATTCATGACAAAATTTCGAAAAATTTGAGAAATTCTGCAAGGACTACCGGCTTAACCCTTGTGGTGCGGATCCCGTATATATACGGGATAGCCACGGGCGTTTTACAGGCCCGCCCAGCTGCGTCACAAGCAATTTCAACAAACTGGTTTTGCTCAGATCTGGTAGTAAGACCAAAACGCTGCCCTTTGAAAAGAAAGTCGAAGTCTAAAAGCGCTTTGTTGTGAAATTTCGGCCCTATAAAATCAATAATTCATTCAAAAAATCTCTCCGCAAATTTTGCCAAGTCCGAGATTGTTGGTCATGTTACGGTCCACCAAAGCAGCGCAAATTCACCCAAACACAGTTTTGTGTCACGGCACACCTACTTAGCGTGCGCCCAATGCATTTGCTACACATCTAATGCTTGCAATGCGTTCTTACGTTAAACTAAAGTCAACTAAAGTCAACAGGCCCGGGGGTCTAGGGGGGCATCGCCCCCCTGGCGGGAGGCGACGGACGCTAAGACGCAAATTTCTGGACGCCAAAAAAAAAGTTTAGGTCTTTTTCTATCAAATAAACCTGAAGTGAGCATCTAGTTCCTTTTTGTTCTTGAGTTATGGTCAGTTGAAGTAGGAACAAAAGTTGTGTCAAAATTGGGCTTTTTGACAAACGGACCGCTCTACGAGGGTTAACGAAATATGTTAGAGTTTTTGATTCCCTTCAATATACTTTTTAATGTCTGGTATACTATTTTCCCTGGCCCGGTTGACCGGTCTGCCTCACTTAGGCGAGATCTCGCCATGCTTTAGAAAACCTTATAAAAAATGCATGTCTCATATGAGAAGCGAGCCAGCTAAACCGGGGGTAAAACCAAAATTATTTTAACAATAACGGCCATTTACGGCTTTAAAATAAGCAACAAATAAACCCCCGTTTTGCGATTTTTTTTAACTTAGTAAATTTTAGCGTAACGCCATGCTTTGGAGAGACAATGCTTAAGAAATAAGAAAGTGACCCGTCATTTATGTGCCTCACCGTGCGCACACACACACATTTATTTTCTAGTTACATTGGTTATTTGAATATAAGAACATTGGTTATTTGACAAACGTTACGGAGATATTGTGGTTTAAAATGTTTTTTAAAGACGTCATCAACCCGTTCATTCCGAAACGAATTTGGGGACCCAGGTTTGGGAAACTTACCCAAATTGGTCTTAGGTGGTCCCTAGTTACCCACGCGGTGGGTAACTAGGGACCGTTTCCAAGTTATTTGGCCTCAAAGTTTTACGTGCACTGTAATTCATTAATTTAAAGTAAGATATTGACGTTAAAGTAGTGATATTGACTTCGCGCCGTATAACGTAAGAAAATTTAACATTTAAGACATAACTTTTTCGGCTACATCAAAGGAAAATAAACACATCCACTTTGCCTGTTACAGACACACACACCATGCACACACACATAGTCTCTGAACTTAGCAATGTAATATAGTCACATGTTAGAGCATAACGGTCAGATCATTGTCCTTTTACCGTATCAAGAAAACAGCGCAAATGTCCTGCGCGTAATAACAATGCAGCGTTTTTGAATTTAATAATCGAATATATTTGAAACGATCGTAACGACAGATGTAAACATTGATTTAACTTTGTTTAATTTTGCAAGTGTAAATTATCACCTCACCCTGTAGTGTTAAAAACAGTAACAACGGAAAATTATTTTTAATAGGTTAGATAAATTCTTCTCTAAGAGATACGTGCTATTTATATAAGAATAGTGTTTTTCGTTTCAGCCTGAATATTCCTAACAAATATCATCCTCATTATTCTTTATATATATTCTTAGCATGACTATGGCCTAAAATTACCGAGAATCGAACGAATGATATTGCGCTTACAGAGATACAACTTCAAAACAGAAGATGTCAGTTCTGCAGACAATGTATGTGACTACCTAAGCCGAAATCCAACGTCTATTGGTACAGATACAAAATACATCGAAAAACACGTTAATTTTCCCACGTCGTACGCAACACCGAACACACTAAACATAAATGATATCAAAACCGCCACACTAGCTGACCCAACACTGAAACAATTGATATCAATCATTCACCCTCGTCCCCACGGTTTTTCGTCTTTTTGATATGAAAGAAGACGACGAAAAATACCCTGGTATCGTTGAGTGATTTTTGGCCAATATATGGCCAGATTATGCGAACGCGTCATACGTTAATTTATGCGACTAACAATGTCGGACTTTAGCAGGCAGAATTTTATGTTCCAGCAAAAGAAAAGGTATTAACATATTGTATTGTCTCACGACTAACATATACAAGAAAAATTATCTTGGTAACTGCAATAATCGTCTTTCAACTCTAAAAAAGGTGTGCTGTCTTATTAGCAGGTTACATAATACTTTAATATAGTTTAGCTAGCTTTCCTGAATAAAGATGTTCTTTGCTGAACTTAGATAGTTCATTGTTAGATTTCAAATCCACTTTATGGAAAAAAAAATTAATTTTTGTGGCGTTTTGAATCCTATGAAAAAACAAGGAAGTGAAGAGAAGGGCACACTAATTTCTGGATATATGTAGACAAACGATGTTTCGTTTCCGCGACGTTTCCGCCAATCAATGAAGACGGTAACGATAAATCGTTTCCCTTGGACAATATTTCAAATTATAATTTTACTCACAATCTTATTCCTACTTTCGCCCTATTTCTTAAAGAGCAAGAATGTTCAACGATTCGAAAGTTTCGTGTTTCTGTATAGTGTTGACGGGTCTACGAAAATGACAGAGGTACAAAACACTGTGAGTGCATGAAAAAAATGCCCTGAGTAGTTGTGTCAGAAAAGGCCAGAATATTTTGAACACGAAGTATATTTCCAAACGTTCACTATGAAGCTCTTTTGTTGCTTTTGAGTGTTTTTAGATAATACAACTACCGGGCTCATTATCCAATGATCTATGCTCAATGTTACCGTCGTTACCGTATCGTTTCCGCAAAGTCTACTTCGCGGAAACGAAAAAACGTTTTGATCGTTTCCGTCAGCTTCAAATCACGGTAACGACGGGTCGTTTCCCTAGACTCCACAAATTTCCAGGCCTGTAAGGGATATTTTGGAGATTTATTTTTTGCAAGAACTGAGTTCATAGGTGGCCATCACCTACAGTAGTATTTATACTATCTGATGGTATTTATTTAATGTAAAATATATATACAGTTATCTCACACTACTAGTTTCGAAATACTTTTGAATTTTTACGAGAATAAATTTTTTGCAAAGTTAGCAAGTTCTACTCTTGTTTAAAATTCATCCTTAATTTGAATACAAGTATGAGTAGAGATAGAGAAATGTATGTTCTGGCGCAACGCACATCCCGCACACGCACACACACATCATCACAAGTTCTTAGGCGCACACCCACGGTCAAACACAACAAATCCCTGATCATCCAATACAAGTACTTATCATGCTGTGTTTATCCATGCATATCAAGGTAAAGTCCCTATTATGCTATGTTTATTCATGCATATCAAATCATACTAAAATGAGTAAAAAATTTCTAGCGCACATCGAGGTAAATTCCTCCGCACAATGCTGACGTCATCAAAAATCAACGCATGCGCAGTAAGATGTGAACAACTGCGTTAGTTTTGAGCAAACATGAAATTCACTGACAAACGAAAATTTATTATAATAAATGAATACGCACACAGTGAAAGAATTACGTGATATCGCGAAAAGCCGTGGGTTAACCGGGTATTAGAGGCTACACAAGGCTGAACTGGTTGCTCTATTGGAAAATGTACCACAGAGGCCACCTAGGAGGGCTGGACAACGAAAACCAGTCAGGCCTGTGACTATAGTACCAACACCGGAGGCTATGGATGTATTTGAAAAACAGGAGATGTCGAAAAATCGTTCTATCGTGAAAACTAAGATGCGAGGATGGTACAACTGTTTAGTGGACGCTGTTCCCAAGCCTATAAAAGAGGGAGTCAAGAGCGCCTATGCGGCCTTTAAACGTAAGGTGATGAATCTCTATGATAGTACGACTAACATCATCGCGGGACCTACGCTTCATAATGAAGTGGAAAAAGAGGCTGAAGAAGACTATCTCGAGGATATCCAAAATCTATATGATCGGCCGGGGCAAAATTTTACGGCCCAGGAACATAAGCATGCACTACACAAAACATTTAAAAGTTTTCGAATTTCTGGTGTAGAAAAGGCCGACGTCGACGGGTATATAGAGATGGTGAGACCTAATGTTAAAATCTTGGTTGAGGAGCAGGTAAGAGATATGGGATCGGCAAAGGTACAGCTGTCCCTATGGATCATGTGGAAGAAGAAAATACTATCAAACTTGGGGGAGGCTAACGACGAGTACATTGAGGTGAAGAAAGTCTTTAACAGCAAGATGACAGAAATTTTCCAAGGTAACGATGTGGATGACGTGCTGGATAGGATGTTTGCTGATATCAAAACACACGTGGAACATCCGGCACTACCCCAAAGTGGATTTACTATTGATAGAATTCTACACCTAGATGTAGATTTCCATAAACTGCGACTAACAAGGGGTTCCTCGTACATAGAACTACCCAAATGGATAGCTTCAAAGAAGGCCATCATCAACCCAAAAAATGAGGATGAAGCATGTTTCAAGTGGGGCGTCATAGCGTCCCTACACCATGTTGAAAAAGACATGCAAAGAATCTCTAAGCTGAGGCCCTACGTAGATCTTTACAATTGGCAGGATATAGAGTTCCCGACAACCGTCAAAGACATATCCAAGTTTGAGAAGAACAACACGGATATTGCGGTGAACGTTTTATATGTAACAGATAAGAAGATCAACATCCTGAGGCAATCCGAGCACAACATTAAGCGTAACAAGCAGGTGAACCTGCTGCTTATCACGGATGGTAAAAAGGTCCACTACACAGCTGTCAAAAGCCTATCGCGACTATTGGGGAAGGAGACATCGAAGAACACAAAATCAATGTATTTCTGCCTAAACTGCCTACAGGCCTGCAACACAGTTGAATCGAGAGACAAGCATTATGGCTACTGCAAGGATCACGAGGCGGTTAAAATCACGATGCCAAAAGAAAGTGAAAAATGGTTAAATTACAAGGATGGCCATCAACAATTCAAGGTACCTTTCGCAATATATGCAGATTTCGAGAGCCTACTCATCCCAGTGGAGGATGCCAGGTGTATGAAGACGAAAAAGCTGAACAAGCATGTACCATCAGGTTGGTGTACATACTCAAAATTCGCCTATGGTGATGTACCAGATCCCCTAACAGTCTACAGAGGTGAGGATTGCGTCAAGCGATTCGTGGACCACCTGGGGGACGATGTGAGGCGGCTATACAATACATTCCCGCAACAACCAATGTTAGAACTGACAGAGGTGTTAAAAAGGGAACATTCCGAGGTCTCGGAATGTCATATATGCATGAAACCCTTTAACGACGTGAATAACCGCAAGGTTCGGGACCATTGCCACTATACGGGGCTGTATAGAGGCGCGGCGCATAACAACTGCAACCTCAAATTCAAGATACCTAGCCATATACCTATCATCTTCCACAACCTAAGCGGCTACGACGCGCACCTGTTTATCCGGGAATTAGGGGGGAAATATAACACACAGGATATTGGTTGCATCGCGGAGAATTCGGAAAAGTACATCAGTTTCAATGTTAAAATCAAGGTACCGCTTGCAGGTGTGGGGTATGGCGATGGTGAGGTGCATAAGGGGATAGAAATCAGGTTTATCGACAGTTGTCGATTCATGCCATCCTCATTAGATAAGTTGGCGAGCAACTTAATCGGGACAAACGCCGCCGGTACGAAATGTCAACATTGTGCAGATAACTGTCTGGAATTTCAGAGTATAGACGCCGAGTATGTGGCAAAATTTATATGTTCAAACTTCCATTTGAATACCACGAAGCAACTAGATCAAGAAAAACTAAAAGCGAATGTACCATGCATGGCAAAATTCATCGACAAAAATGATATATTTCGATTAATGATTCGAAAAGGTGTGTACCCGTATGAGTATATGAATGATTGGCAACGATTTGAAGAGTTGGAGCCACCACCAAAAGAAGAATTTTACAGCAAGCTGAATATGAAGGAGATCAGTTATGAGGATTATGTATATGCGAAAAAGGTATGGAATTGTATCACCCCAGAGGGTGATGTAGTCACCATGGGCGACTACCATGATGTCTACCTGACCACAGATGTCCTGCTATTAGCCGACGTTTTTGAAATGTTTCGAGACGTATGCTTGACAAACTACAAGCTTGATCCTGCGCATTTTTACAGTGCACCCGGCCTGGCATGGAAGGCAGCACTCAAGTTTACAGGGATTAGGCTGGAGCTTCGCACAGATCCCAATATGCTTCTCATGTTTGAAAAAGGTATCCGGGGAGGTATAACCCAGGCGGTACACCGGTATGCGAGAGCTAACAACAAATACATGGGAGAACAGTATAAGCCGGGCGAGGAATCCTCCTACCTGCAGTACCTTGATACGAACAACCTGTACGGATGGGCAATGTGTCAGGATCTACCAACTGATGGTTTTAAATGGGTGTCAAATACTGAGGTATTAACCGAAAGGCGAATTGCGAAACTTGTCGAAAAGAACAAGTATGGATACTTGCTCGAGGTTGATATAGACTACCCCGAGAGGCTACACGATACACATAACAAGTTACCGTTTCTACCGGAGCGTATGGTGATTAATAAGGTTGAAAAACTGGTACCAAATTTAAAAAACAAGCGTGGGTATGTGGTGCATATCAGAGCTCTAAATGAAGCTATAAAGCACGGACTTGAACTGAAGAAGGTGCATAGAGTCATTCAATTTAACCAGGAACCATGGCTTAAAGGGTATATAGATCACAACACGAGGTTGAGAACTGCTGCCAGAAATGACTTTGAGAAAGACTTCTACAAGCTCATGAACCTCTCGGTGTTTGGCAAGACCATGGAAAATATCCGGACCCATCGGAATTTCAAACTTGTCACCAACGAGGACAAGTATATGAGGCTCGTGATGAAACCTAACTTTAAGGGTGGCCTCAGGTTCAGTAAGCACCTCCTAGGTGTAGAGATGGGCAAGACGGAGGTCAAAATGAACAAGCCTGTATACATAGGCCAGGCGATACTAGATATGTCAAAGTTGATCATGTACGAGTTTCACTATGACTATATGCAACCAAAATATGGCAGCAAGCTGCAGCTCTGCTACATGGACACGGACTCGTTCGTATACCATATCAAGACACATGATTTCTATGTTGATATCGCGCAGGATGTCGAGAAACGTTTTGATACGAGCGCGTATAGTAGGGACGATAATAGGCCTCTCCCTATGGGGAAAAACAAGAAGGTCGTGGGTCTAATGAAGGACGAGCTAAGTGGGAAAATCATGACGGCGTTCATAACACTGAGGGCAAAACTATATGCCTATGAGAGCCTTACGAAAGAGGGCGGTGACAGGAAAGCAAAAGGTGTAAAGAGATGTGTGACGAAAAAATCCATCACTTTTGACGACTATAGACGATGCTTGGAAGAGGGCATTGATATATGCAAAAACCAGGTATTGATTCAACACAAGAACCATCAAGTATATACCCAGGAGGTGAACAAATTAGCACTTAACAGGGCAGATGACAAAAGGCTCGTGCAGCAGGACCAGGTTACCACGCTAGCCCGTGGACACTATCGGCGGTAGACACCCGAGAATAACTAAACGGAAGTGTGTTTGTATATCGCTGTAATTCTACCCTATGCCCTGATCGCATTTTGTATTTTTCATTACAGAAATTTACTAATAAAGATGTCAGAGCTTGTACAAATATTCGATACAGCCTCTGAACATGTCGAAAAACCAACGGATAAACGCCAAGCCTTGAAGGAGGCCCTGAGGAAAGGTAAGGGACATCTCCTACCGAAGAAATGTACAGAGGGCTTTGTTGACAAGGCCCCTGATGAGGCGGTAGAAAAGGTACATGACGAGTACGTACAACGAGAATTACAGGAGAAGGGGGAAAAGACGGCCAAGGCGTTGACTACTCACGTGGTCAGCCTGTATGCAAATTTGATTGGAAATGTCGTGGATATCGACAATGTCGATGATTTACGTAGTGACATGGAAGAGGACCGTATTATCCGAGACGCTATGACGGTTCTCGGGATCCTTCTGTACTGCACCATTGGTAGATGTTTAGCTCCAATTTTGGTGGCAGGGCATACCGCGAGACACATGTCCAAAAAAAAAGAGGATGAGGAGACTAAAGAAAGAACCCATGACCTTTAGAGAGTTCTTGAGATACTTCGAGAGAGATCTAAACACCCCCGAAGCTATACTCAAAGGGATAAAAGAGACTATGGAGATCCTTGAAGATCAGAGTCTATCTATCCATCTTGTAGTAAAAAAGAAGTAATTTCTTATAAGTCTTAGGCTTATAAGAAATGAGTGAGGAGTCTACTGACCAAGTCATAACCAAGAAGAACGAAGGTCGTGTTGCCGCTGGCAAGAGACTTGCGGAATGGAATCGCAAGAACAAGGAAAAGTTACAGAAGAACGTGGGTAAAAGTTCTTCATCAGATGATCAGGAACCTACATCAGGTCCTCACAAGTCGATGGACAATGTCTACATGTACGGTGTAGGGACTTTGGCCGTGCTTGCGATAGGGGTTGGTGTATGGTACAAGTTTCGAAACAAACCCAACAAGCCCGCGATTCATCCCGAGCCTCAACAAAAGGGCAAAAGTCAGCCTCGTTTTCCGAATGCACTAATTTTTTGGCTTCAAAATGCATTAAATAAATGACCACAAGCAAAGCTCACATGGATAGCAATATAACCCCAAAGGAGAAGGAAATTTTGGATATGTTGTATGAGACCGTCGTAGATCTATCTTTTACCTTTGCCTATGCCCTGGCAGGGAAGAAATTCCTGGATATAACAAGGCCATCTACCAAGATGGATACCAACGATGTCCTCAAGATGGTGGCTTATTTTGCTGCAGGGAGAGCGAGTCGTGAAATGGCTGTGAAAAAGGGGTGGATCCCCGCGAGTATCGTGCCGAAACCTAAATGAGCGTCTAGTAAAATTTCTGTTTGTCGTAGAGACAAATAGAAATCAACATGGAGGAGGCTAAGAAATGTTCAAAATGTAAACACTATCTTTCCCTGAACCATTTTAGGATCAAGCGTAATGGTCAAACGATAAAACAGTGCATAAAATGCCTCGATGCTAACAAGGTGTCAAAGGAGCGCACAAGGTGCCCGCATCAAAGGCAAAGATACTAGTGCAAGGAGTGTAATGTAAGTGGGATTTGCCATCATGGAAGGCGGAGGTCCCAATGCAAAGAATGTGGCGGTGGTGATATCGCTTGCGTTGTAAGCAACCGAACCCGCAAGGCTCTACAGGAAATCAAGGAGCTCATAGCTACGCTGCGGGCCCATATTGAAGCTCAGTTTTCTGAGGGAATGACCTGGGAAAATTACGAGTGGTTGCATATTCATCACAAGGTACCATTTAAATATCAAGAAAACGGCAATGCTCTGACGTTTGCTGAGGTTGGTAGGAGATTACACCAATACTCAACCCATGTGGGCGAGTCTCGGAATAGGCTTTGTAAAATAAATGGATCCAATCAGAATCGATAGAGAAATTAGAGGGTTTCAACAAGATGAAAATTACTTGCGTCTATATACCCTGTTCACATACGACATTATGCCCCGGTATATTGAGCTGTTGAAAACACCGATCAAAATACCTTTTTTTTACCCAGGACCCTGCCCTGTATTGCAAGAAAAGGTGAAGCTTGCTGATCGATATCGCAAAGTATTACGGTACCTAGATGGCAAGATAGTGTTTGATCCTCTACCCCTCGTATACAAGACCACCTACTGCCCCGTCTGTACGGGGCATCTTGTCAACAACGACAGCGGTGCGTGGATCTGTGTCGAATGCCTTTCCACTATACAAAAAATAGATATGAAAAAAGGGTGGTTCTAATAAATGGTGTTAGACGTTGTGAAGGAACCTCACACAGCAATCTTTACGGGTCCGACAAGTTGTGGTAAAACACAACGTGCTTTGGGACTTCTTGAAGATGAATACAGAAGGCATTTTTACAATATCATCATCCTGTGTCCAACAATTAAATGGAATACCACCTACCTTGAGAGAGCCTCGCTCTGGCGCGACAAATATGTGTTCCTTATAGAGCCTAAAGATCAACTGTTTGAATGGATAGCGAAATTATCATCGTTGCTAGCAGGTGAGGAGACTTTGTTTGTCTTGGACGACTGTATAGCCGACGAGAGCCTTGACAAAAAACGTCAACCCCTGCTTGAGCTTGCCATCAGTGGTAGACATAGGAAGCATAGTCTTTGGCTATTAACGCAGTCTTTTACTGCCTTACCAAAAAATTTGAGAAGACAGAAAAAAGCCCTGTTTTTGTGGTATCCAAACGAAAGATCGGACATGAAAATGATAGACGAGGAAACGAACATGATTTCAGACTGGGATGATATAAAGGCTGAGTTGAAAAAATCCAAGCACGCATGCCTGTACGTAAGGTTGCAACATCCTAGGACTTGGAAAATTCTCGAATGACCAAACAAAAAGTACAATTCTATCCCATAGGTGAAAAGATGTCATTACAAATTTCGCTTTTCAACGCAGTACCCGCAGGAGCCATCGAGACCTTATTTGACAAACAAAATCAGCCTCTGTTCAAGCGCGCTGATCTCGAGAGATTCCTGAATATTCCAAATGCCAGGCAGTATGGTCTTGATCGACATATGATAGCATCAAGGGGAGAAATAGAGGGTATACCGGGTGTAGTCGGTGACTACACCCGGTCAGGTATGCTAGGAGGAGGGAAAACTCCACATGATGTCTTCGTTACCCTAGGAGGGGCCCTGGAAATTACGCACCGTTCTAGGAAACCAAAGGCGGCACAGCTAATCAAATGGCTTGCCCAGAAAGGTGTCGAAAAATTACAAGATGAACTTAAGGAGCAGCGCCAGACTATTGAGGACAGGGATATGGCCCTGGGGCTGCTTGAAGATGACTTAGACGATAGAGACAAACAGCTCGTGGTGTTGGGGGATGAAATTGCAATACTACAAGACCAAGTAGAAACATTACAGCAACGTACCGTGCCTTACCTCGAAGATCCTGGAAAGGATAACGGTATGGTAATTATCCAGAAAAACAACAACGATCCCTTTCCATACCTGGCCATCTGTGGTCAGCAGGGGTATGTAGCGCAAAAGATTCGGAAAAAGCTTGTTGACTATCCCAGCGGTGAGATTGTCGTACTGGCAGAGACACCAAATGCCATAGTTCACTACAACTGGCTCAGGGAGCGTGGCTGTATTGAAGTTAACCCCGAGCGTGTGAGACATTTCAGGCTTGGTGAAAACTACACGCATGAACGTCTCCTAGAGCTCGCGGAATGATATGTCGTAAGCAGGCGCTAATTTCACTACTCTTGTGGGTAGTAAAATTACCACTTGGGGGTGAAAGCCTCCGCCGAACATTGTTATATTAGAAATGTCGTCACAACTTACGTTTAACGCAGGAGCCATCGAGACTCTGTCTAACAACCAGAATCAGCCTCTGTTCAAGCGTGCTGATCTGGGGAGGTTTTTAGGGATTGATGATATAAAAGCAACATACAGGGACGTGAAAACAATACCTCGCCGTGATATCATGAGGGGTGCGGCAGCCGCGTACCTCAAAGAAGGTCAAAATAGACATGACGCATTCGTGACATTAGACGATGCCCTGGAGATTATACGGCGCTCCAGGAAACCAAAGGCTGTGGGGCTGATTAAATGGCTTGCTCGGGCAGGTGTCAAAAAATTACAAGATGAACTTGAGAAGCAGCGCCAAGCCCTAAAGGATAGGGACGCGGCCATGGCTATAATGGAGGGTGACCTAGAGGATAGGGATGATGAAATTGTCTTTCTTGGGGATGAGCTAGAGGATAGGGATGAACAACTTGCAGTGCTTCAGGAACGGTATATACCACATGCTCAAGATTCCAAGAAGGACAACGTCATCATAATCCATCGCAAGCATACCGCGCGGGACGACGACGAGTACCATCATCTTCCTTATTACTGCACGCGTGTTCAGAGGTGTAACATCAAGACCAAGAGATGGTGGTTTAAGGACAACTACACAAACGCGGAAGAGATTGTAGTCATAGACAACCCTAACGGTATACACGCCTTCAATAGGTTTGAAGAGGATGGACATGTGGAGCGTTACAGAAACCATTTCGGGCTTATAGACCTTACTCGGGATGACCTGTACGATTTGGGTGTTCCGGCACTGGAGGACTAGGCAGACGCTAATTTTTTGTGGTTTATCAGGACCACAAAAAATATCTAAATTACCACTCCTTAACACCCTCTGGAGGTACCTCGACATCCTCTGGGATCAGCATCAACTCTTCTGACACGAAGCTTCTTTCAGGGCCGTCTTTCAAATAGTACAGCACGCGACTGCCTGCTACAATACGATCCAACCTATACATTTTCCTACTCCAAACGGCGTCGGTTGTGCGTCTTTTCGAATCACCATGCTCCTCCCCTGGTTGTAGTAGATAGAGATATAAACCGTCCTCAGGTAAGGGTTTTTCCTCGGGATATTGCTGACTTTTCACAAGTGGTACCTCTTCGAGTTTTATACTCCTGTTAGGTTTCATGTTAATCATAGCAGTTTTGGTGTTGTTGAGACTTTTGACTATAACATACAAGTTTTTAACCCAAATGCTACTAGTATCCTCAGAGACCAGCTCTTTCGCATCTTGAGGTTTAAAGAGTCTTTCCGCGAGTACCTTGTTGTAGCTCTCTACAAAGGCCGTAAACGTATGGTGATATTTGGTGGTGGCCCTCTTGATTTCCACCCCATTGCTTTCTAACAATTTCGTTACATCTGACCTGAATTCAGAACCACTGTCACACTGGAAGGTTTTAGGGTATCGAAGAGGTCCCGCCTTGTAGATGTCCTTCAACATATCCGCGACCTCGCTGGCTTTTTTCGTCCGTAGGGGTCTCGCTACTTTGTACCTCGAAGCCACGTCGACCCCTGTCAATATGTACTTGTAGGTGCTACCATACAGCTTATCATAAGGCATGTACAGTAGATCAAACTGATGCATCTCGTTCGGTCTTGTAATTATGAAATGGAGGTAATCGATACGTTTCGGGCCTTTGATGTGTTGTAGCCATAGCAGTTGACGAGAAAGCCAGTGGGTGACTAGCTTTTTTGATAAGCCGCTCTCTGCAGTGAGTAATTTGATAGCTTTGCGTCCAGTCCAGAGATGTTCTGGCGTATAGTAAATTTTACTTAATTTTTCCGCCTCTTCCTCGGTAACGAGATGTGATGCTTTTAACATGTTTATTATATGTTAAACACGTTGTTACAAATACTTGTATGCCACAATTCCTAGCAGGGTCAAGGATCCTGCGATGAAGCTCAATTCGCCATCCTGTTGTTTCTTGCAGGGTGTGTAGAAATCTGACAATTTAGGGACCTTATCATTCGAGGCGATGTAGTATTTGTACATGTCATCGTACAGCTCCCGAAGGCTCTTACCGGCCTGTAGTTGTAATTCCCGTTGCTTACTGAACCAGTCTATCTTTGCTTGTCTATCCTTCACCCACTGTGCTTGGGCTGATTGTAATTTTTTCCATAGCTTCGTCATGCATTCTCCGCTCTGCTTCGCCGTGTCCTGAGAGTTTACTAAACAGGAAATTTGTGCCACTGAATGCCAGTGCGTTAATTAGCGCGCCCCCTGCCATAATTGCCAAGGTTGCCATTTATTTCTACTAGTACTCCACGCTATGAAATCTACCATCCATAATATTCAACTGGGCGTCCATCAGCAAATAGACATAACACCGTATATCCCCGGTTCCATCAGCTTTCTTGGACATGTGCAACGTGACGCCATCACTAAGCCTTTGTAGGGGCCTTCCGCTACCGTGAAGACTGTGGTCGGGAGAGCTTCGGAAATCGATGAACAGGGCGTATCGTTCTGTTAGGAATTGCCCAATTGTGACCTTTGAATCATGGCTCCCGAAGAGTTTCGCAACACCCTCAAAATGATCCTTACCGAGCATGGCATGTGAGTAGAGCTCGTTGGGTTCGCCCTCGACAGTAATGGATATTTTTTCGATCTTGGGGTTGTAAAAGACCTCATTCTTTCCAGCATAGGGTTTCACTGTTGCAGGGTCTATAACAGTAGCAAGACACCTTTCAGACTTTTTGCTGGAGTGTCAATTTGTAAATTGTAACTCGTGTCAGCTTTTTTAAGGGTTACTACCTTGCTCCGGAGTATCCTTTCATAGGGTAACGCAAGACGGCTATAACGTGACATCATAGCACTCGCCATGCCCTCATGGTTGACCTTGTCAAACTCTAAGGCAATATTAGTTATCTTGTACGCGGCATCCGCTGCCTTGGCTGCCGTGCTTCCCGAAGCTGCTGTCCCTGCATCCTTTATAACGTCGCCATACGACGCGAAATGTAGAACGAACTGCAATCTGTCATACAGCCCGGGCTGGTAAAAAGGGAGATCATTTGTCAATTCGAACATCTTGCCAAGTGGGACGGAAAATGTATTACCATACGCCGCAGCAATGGCTTTTTCTTCGTCGGTGCCAACGTGGTCAGTAGCCTTAACCTGCAAGGCCCTGATGGTACCGAGTTGATCCCCTCTAAAATAAGGCTATTATCGCGATCAAATTTGGATATCCATAAGTCTCTGTAGACCGCGAGGGGTCCATAGTCACTAATATTCTGTACCTCGTTGCCATTCAAGGTGAATCTCGCACTAGACTTTTCCCTATGTTGCTGACTAGGGTACGCTTCGTGTTGGTCCCCGTCAGGACCAGGTCAAACAATAACCTGATACTCCCCGGAAAAATAACATCGTTCTGCCCCATGTTGGGGATATCCACGTACAAGTCTTCATTAGGGTTGATTGTAGAGGGTACGTGGCTTACCTTGACGCGCTGCCTTCTGCCCTTAATAGCCAGCATAGTTTTAACCTCTGCATATGGATCCAACGTAATTCCGAAACTCATTTATTATATGAGTTTCGGAATTTAAATAAATATGCCAACTAACCCAAGATATGAACACGATATTTTTGATGATGATGGTGGGAAAGATGATAAACCTGGGGATCCCCCATCAACGCCAAAACTTCCATCAACGCCAGGGCCTTCAACGTCAAAGCCTGGAGAGGATCATGGTGTTCCGGAAGAAAGCACGCTCACGGTCGAGGAGGAACTTTTACAATCAAAAGTTGATAGCCTTTACACGATCCTTATCAAGGATTTGAATATGATACCAAACGCGAGACATCACGACATGTTTAGACTGGTGGAGGAGAATCAACTTGTTATCAAAAAATTTAGGATAGGGAAAACAACCTTAGCGGAAAAAGTGATTACTAATCAAGATGGTACCTTTCCAACCATTGGCACGATCCGGGGTTGTTAGGTAAGAAGCGTATGCAAGCCCTAGGTTTTACCGAGTATACTACACCCAACAAAGGTGGTAAATTCAGGGCCCAGAAACTCCTGCAGGAGTACAAGCATATAGAGAAGGAGGTTGAGGAGAATGCTGATGATATGGAGATGCTACCCTTGATCGAGAAAGTTATAGACGAGACGCAAAGTTTCATTGAAGATACTTCGTTTGGTGGGGATGGTGAAGGTATCACCGAACGTGAGAGAAATGGGTTTAACCGCGAAATTCAAGCCATACGGGGCGCTGTGAAGCTACATAAAGCTAATATGATCTTATACGACAGCGAGATTAGCAAGGCGGAGGGCAAGTTAAAAGAACTCGAGAAGCAGAAGGCCGGGAAAGACGGAGGACAATGGGATGCCGGCTACCTTAATAGGGAAATAGAAAAAGTGAATAAAAAGATTGAAGATTTAAAGGGTTTAAAAGAGGCCGAGCAAGAAGCAGAGAGGCTAGTCACCAGTCAAATTTACAGCCAGTTGAAGGTTATTAAGGAGACGCTGATGAAAATTGTCGGAGATGACCCGTCTTTGCTTGAGAAGCTTAAAATCTTGTTCAAGGAGCAGGGGCTTACTATAGCGAGTATCGTGTCGGCTGTTGGTCTACTGATAAGCACTATCATACTCGCCGCTACGGGAGGGGGTGCCGCAACAAGTGCAGGAGGAAGTGCCGCGGCGGGCGCGGGAAAAGGCTTTGTAGAAAAGCAGTTGGAACGATTGGGAAAATTCCTAAAATACCTGGCAGGTAAGGCAGGTGCTGCCCTACCTGGTATTATTGGATCTTTCTCAGAGTAGCAGCAAAGATTGTCGAATACGCGGCCAAGCACTTGTACATGACAATCGCAGCTGCCGTTGGGTTTGTTGTGGTCTACGTTGGTAAGACGAAAAAGGCCCAATATTAGCTATTTTTTCAGCCAGATATAGGCAATAATGAGGCCTACTCCGGTGGTAATCAATGCGGTCTTGGTATCCTCGTGCTGTTGTGGGGGTTCCCTCTGTTCAGGTGTAGTATGTATAGGTGGTGTTTTGATAGCTGCCGCATGTTTGATGGTATGCCCCATAGACCCAGGTGGTGCTTTGATAGCTGCCGCATGTTTGATGGTATGCTCCGTAGGCTTCACAATAGGCTTGTTATTCACGTCAGCCTGGACCCCCACATTTACATTGGCGGGTGCAATCAATATGTTGTTATTATAGCCCGAGATTTTACCGATACGTAGGTTCATATCAGAAGGTAACATGTACACGCTGGGCATGACGGCGAAATTTACTGGAGTTCTACCATATTGAAGCATTTTTTGAAATTGTGTGATGTCATGCCCTACATTTTCTTCCCGTTGCACCATACTTTCAAATTTTTGCAACAAGATTTGTCTTGCCGTGTAGTTGTCTGCACCAGACCCGAGTATGGATGCTTTGGCCCCTGCCTGCGACCCAAGCAACAAGACCACGTAGACGCGAATACTCTCGCTTAGCTTTGTAAGACCTTCCGACGTCAAACCCTGACTTGTTGGTATGATGAATTTGGCCCAATCACCATCAACCTGAGGCCACCATGAACCGTTGGTGAGTGATGACATGACAGCCTTGAATTTGTACAGGCTATTGGGATCTGCACCATACTCACGACACACTTGCGCGTATACAGAGGTTGAATAGCGGGTTTTTGTACTGAGAAAAACCGTCGTTATAAGGCATGGGTACTTTCATTCTTGCTAGAATGCGACGCATGTAATAGTATACATGAAATTTGAAGATGGCGTTGACAAGGGGTACGGAGCCCGTCATATGCTTAGCAGAGATGCCTAATGCAGTGGTTGCGCAGTGGGTAGCGAAATTAACCTGGATATTCCAGTAGTCTGGTGCTTGTCCCTTCCAACCCACTCTGACAGTGTCATTCAGCAAATTAGTTGGAATTTTGATGGCATACTGGGTAAGCTCAGGGAATGCCACAGGAATATGCGACTCCGTCGATACATACAGGTCCTGATGCTCCAAGTTGGTTACGACAAGGGGCCATTCTCCCCTGTTGGATTTGTACTTTGCCTTGGGGTTGTATGAGTAGATATTCATTGTTTTGTTATAACAAAACGATGAAGCAACTCTACATTACTGATATCGAAAAGCCCACGATATTTGAGGACTACCTGGGACAGGATACGAGGATAGCTCTGAAATCGATAAGTATCCGACCTGTGTGGCTGAACATTTACACTAACAACGACTTTACGATTCCACGGACGTGCTTCAAAGAATCGAAATCATGAACGGTCTGTACAGGATTGAGGATTTGGCAACTATCGTCAATAGTCAGGCGCAGGACAGGATCAAGCTCTTTGTCCTGAAAAATGGACTATGCAGGCTTAGGGTTAATGAAGGGTATACGGTTGTGTTTAATCGACAACTACATGAACTCCTAGGACTGCTCTACGACCCCTCGAAAAAGTATTATACGAAGGGTGACTATGACGGATTCTACAAAACCGACGTGTACCAAAGATTGAGACTTGTTTGCCCTCAGTTGGATGAAGACGACTGCCTGCTGAACGGTAAAAAGTCTAAAATTCTCGCTTTACTCCCCACCAAGGAGCTAAACGCTTGGGGTGATATGCTGACCTGGGGTTTTGATACGCCGATATATCTTCCTTTGAAGGGCTCCACGGACCGTCTAGAATTCATGTTAACAGACGAATATCACCACGACAAAAATGTATCCTTCACCGGAATTACAATGCATTTGCTCATAGAATAAATGGCTGATATAACCAAGCTGTATCCGATTTTACCAAGTGCGCCCGGGCAAAGCGCGGACATGACGGAGGAAAGCCAGGCCCGCAGGCTCAAAAATATCGAAGTAATTGAACAGTACCTGCGAGATGAGATTAAAGAGCGGGACAAACTCGCAAAAAAGTTCAAAATGCACGGGACCTGGGTCCGATTCTGAGACCACGGACTGCTGAGCATTAGTATTATCACCTCGGGTGTTGGGATTGGAGCGCTCGCATCCGGCCTGGGGGTGCCCCTATGCATAGCCATATGCGGGATCACAATAGCTGTAGGGATTGGACAAGCCGGTCTGAGGAACGCCGGAAAAAGGCTGGGCGTCAAATCAAAAAAGCATGAGAGTATTAGGCTACTCGCGGAGTCAAAGCTGAACTCTATTATTGATCTTACCTCAAAGGCGGTACAAAATGGTACTATCAGCGATTATGAATTCACTTCAATTATCCAGGAGAAACAAAAGTATAGGCTGATAAAAGAACAAATACGACAGCGTTTTAATCGTATTGTCAACGCCATCAATGAACAGGAGCGTGCTCAGCTAGTTGCGAAAGGTAGAGAGGAAGGCAGGAACGACGTCTTAAAAAAACTTCAATCTGTACAGTATGCCAGCGGTATCTAGATTCTCCACCTGTTTACAAACCTTAGGCTTGTATGTTTTATAGACCTCGTGAGGCTTATAAAACATTGGTTTTTCTATTCATCGCCCAGCAACCATTCAACTTTAAAGTCCTTGTACATACATTCTATAACTTGCACCTGTGGATAGTAGTTTTTACCCTGCATATACACGGATGAAATAGCCAGGATGGAACTGGCTTGGCATGGCTCATCATAGGGTACTGGCATACCGTGGAATTTAGTCGTGATTGCATCCTTGTAGTATTTGAGTTTGGCTTTGATGTAACGGTCCTTTTTCACAGGCTCCGTCGTCAATTGCTCAGAAATCAAATCTTCGATTTTGTTCCAGATTTGGCGATACTTCGCAACCCAATCGGGGTACTCTTCGAAATCAAGACTCATCGCTGGTACAGCATTGGCGTTGTACCGGCTGACCCCATGCGGGGACAAGATTTTTGGTGTTTTTACCCTGAGGGCTACTACGAGGTCTCGTGTATGGTACCCTACGATGTACCGTTGATCCTTACCTCCATTGGCAGGGACAGCATCCGATACTGTCGGATAATCCACGTTGATATCGTTGATGTCTGTAAACGTAGCAGCAAAGTTGTAGAAAATTTTAGGGTTGACAAGCTCATTCTCAAATTGTAGCATCTTGTTTATTGAAATTCAAACAGGCTCCGAGGATTGCATACACAACTACCCCCGTTATAGGTGCTATATTCCTGGTAGCAGTACCAGCACAGCATTTTAGCTTTCACCACAAACCTTCGTCCACAGCTACACCTGTCATACTCATCAAGTATACGTTCACAGTCCTTACATTGTTCCATTTATTTACAGTTATAAACATCATCCTCTAAGTCTTGAATCCTTCGTTCATTCTCTTTCTCTTTTGATGATTCTTGCACTAAGGCCAACGCCATTAGTGGTAGAGAGAGACCAATGCCGGTTATAAATAGTAGGGCTACTGCGTTTTCTATGGCCTCGAATTTTGTTTGACGGTTGATACACATTTATTATAATAGTATTTTGATTTTATCTTACAACAGGGCTGTAAGATAACCTTGGTTCAAACCAATGCCAGGAATTCCTTTTGCGTTAAGTCGCCCCCAAATCTGACGAGGCGTCTCCAGTTCGGGGCGGCCCTTCCTTTGTAGCGCCTTTTCAATAACCACAGCGACATTTCGTACGCACTATCATACACCTTTCGCTCCTCCACGTAAGCCAAGCAGCACGCATTTCCACAAAAGTAGCCCTCGTACACGTACTCACCATCATCGCCCATATGAGCAGCTAGATTTTCCGTCACATGAAAAGAGCCAGATTTCATCATATGTTTTGTACTCACTTGTGGCGGTTTGTATCTCATAGGGCACCTGACGCCTATTTTATCGCACAATTCTACAGAGCACCAGTAACAGAGTACTATTTTATTATAACCATTCCAACAAAGTCCGAAGATTGCTGAGTTTTGAGTATGGGAATTTCCCTTACTCCACCTATTGTTCACATCTTACTGCGCATGCGTTGATTTCTGATGATTATTAGCGGATGTATGTGTGCGGGGAGGGGGGAATTTACCTTGATTTGCGCCAGAAATTTTTTGCTCATTTTAGTATGATTTTTGATATGCATGGATAAGCACAGCATTATAGAGACTATGCATGACTAAACATAGCATGACGTCGATTTGTTGGGTTTGACTGTGGGTGTGCGCCTGTGTGCACAGTAAGAACTTGTGATGATGTGCGTTGCGCTAGAACTATTTTTACTCATTTTAGTATGATTTGATATGCATGAATAAACATAGCATCATAGGGACTTTACCTTGATATGCATGAATAAGCATAGCATAATAGAGACTTTACCTTGATATGCATGAATAAACACAGCATGATAGGGATTTGTTGGGTTTGACTGTGGGATGTGCACCTGTGTGCGCAGTAAGAACTTGTGATGATGTGCGTGCGCGTGTGCAAGATGTGCGTTGCGCTAGAACTATTTTTACTCATTTTAGTATGATTTGATATGCATGAATAAACATAGCATCATAGGGACTTGTGTTGGATGATCAGGAATTTGTTGTGTTTGACTGTGGGTATGCGCAGTAAGAACTTGTGGTGATGTGCGTGCGCGTGTGCGAGATGTGCGTTGCGCCAGAACATACATTTCTCTATCTCTTGAGTATATGTACTGAAAGGGATATATAAAGCTAAAGGCTATTTTCCACTTCAAGAAAATCTTCTGTGGAATGGAATGGAAAGGAACAGAAAAATGTCTGAGCATGCATACTTAAATGTTTACATCCATGAACAGAAAATTTTCTTGTCTGTTCTGTTGTGAGCAAAGTAGAATGGAGTTCAACCTTTTCTTTGCGTTGTGTATGAAAAAGAAAATTGGAAAATTACTTAGCCATGAAAATTGCACAAAGAGTGTTTGCTTTCTGTATAAAAATGCGCAATGTTATGAAATGTAAATTTCAAGTAGAAAATTTTCTCTCCTGTTTTTGTCTATTCCGTTCCATGGAAAAATTTATTACAGTTGAAAATAGCTGTTAAGGTGCCCAGTGTAGTGGGCTATAAAAATACTTCTTGTTCAAAACCATACTTTTTGCTAAAAATATAATTAAAATAAACACTTGAATCTTGCTATAAATTTTTATTAGGTTGGTTTGATAAATTTGAGTCAAAAAATATTTCCACTATTATCATAGTTCCTGAGTTTCTGAATTTAGTTGTTTTCAGGGACACAGATAAACGAATTTTGACAGTATATGAATTTTGACAAAGATACATGTGCAAAAAACATTATGAGCAATTCTCATGATTGAAATTGTCAGATAGGGTCTAAACAAAGATATGTGCAATGCTTGATTGGTGCAACCAAGTTTCCTATTTTCTTAATCACAGAAAGCTACTTTGTCAATTAAAAACTCGCCACATTTAAGTTCAAATGTGCCAACTTTTTACCATACGGCGTCTTTTTATACTTGTGGGTGGAGCGGGTTGGTTTTACCTACTTCTGCATAAATACGGTGAAGGTATTATTGAAATTTATGGATTTCAGAGACGCGAGATTTTCCCCCTTCTCCAAGTTTTAATATCGGAGTGTATATTCTGCCGGTACCGGCGGAATAGTAACACGCGTTAGTCGGACGGTACCGGCAGGTTAAGGAAGAAAATTATTCTGCCGGCAGTAAATTTCCCGCCAAATCGCGTACGTCAACATCATTCAGGCATTATCGTAATGGCGGATGCGGATGATGTTGATAGTGCATTTACTGTTGGTGAAAATTTTTCGAGCTATAAGGAGTTATGTAATAAATTAGAACGTTTTAAAACATCACATTTTGTAGATTTATGGATTAGAGATTCTGGGACAATAAAAAAGCTACTCAAGGAGAGTAAAGAAAACAAGAAAACACTAAATCCTGATTTAAAATATTATGAGCTAAAACTGTCTGTGTTCATGGTGGCCGTAAATTTCAATAAGATAGTTCAGGAAAACGCTCCTCGCAGTAAGTACATATCAATAAGTTATTTATTTTTCAAGGTTGATTCTAGCTTTATATATATTGAAAAGAATTTCTGCATAGTATTAGTTTAGCAAGCTCTGTTCCGCTGTTCACCCTAGCCTCTTAGCTAGCTAGCTACTGTTCTTTTTTCTTTATTACAGAACACTGCAGAATAACTGCCCATTTAGTATCAAGATTAGGGCATCTGCAGATGGCCAAACTTTAGAAGTAAAGGATATATAGTTGATAAGAATAATCATGAACTCACCCAGGAACTAGCTAGCTACACGGTGGTATAATTTTTATGATAAACATCATTTACCTTTATGGCGTTTCGCCACACTGTTGTGGCGTATTTCAGAGATTAAACATTGCTGTACACTGACAATTACATATAAATGACTACTATATAAATACAATAAAATATTGAAACCTAATAATATATATAATAATAATATAATAGTACCAATAATAAAGTTTTCAGGCATATATAACTTAGTACGTAATAATAATGTACGAAGTCAACTTAAAAATTGTTATGTTCGAAGGTATAGTTTAACGGGAAAACATCACGGCTCTTGCCTTGCAGTTGCAGGTTCAATTCCTGCTGCCTTCCTGCATTATCTAAGATTAAAAGTAATTTGATTTTTAATGGTGTTATACTTCTAATGTTATGTATAATGTTATGTTATACTTTTAAATGGTATATTTTTCACAGAAGTTGTTCAACCACTTGCCAAAACAAAGGCGCCTCAGACCAAAGCAAGGAAAAGGCTAAGTACCTGCTCTCGATGGATGCCAACAAAAAGTTATTGCAGCAGGAACTCTCGAGAGAATGTGGGAAAGTTGTGACACTCAGAGACATTTCCAGCATCGCTGCAGAAAGCAAAAGAGAAAAATCTTGTAACGACCTGAACTCAGTTGTGGATATTTTAAGAAATAAATACAGTTGGTTTTGCTTATTTATCAACTCTGTACTATGGGGCAGTTATTGTCTTCTTTGTTTCTCTTTTGTTTTGTTTTTAGCCTTCATGCTTCTATTTTGAAAGAGAATTTCTAAAAATACAGAGGTTTAACTCTTGACTTGCCAATTGATACTGTAAACATGATTGAAATAAAATTTCCACTTTGTAAACGATTTGTAAATCTACTGTAGGCTGCACTGTTAGCATTCATGCTGATGAAGAAAAAAATTTGATTGGTATTTTCTTTAAAACAACGTAAAAAACAACAAGAAAGGTGGTTTTGTCATTGGCGGCCGCTGTTAAGAAAAATGGCACATGACGGAAGTTTGATGAATATTGTGCAAGTGATCCTGATAGGAATAAATTACTAGCGATTTGTAAGTACGAAGGAAAAAAGTACGCCCACGCGCTGGAAGAAACACTCAAAAACTTTCCGAAATTCGAAAAGGAGTACAAGTTATATTCCAATGATCAAACTGAACCGAAAGAAAACATTAAACATTTTGTCCATCAGGGTTATAAGGAGAACTTTGACATTGGTAAAACTACATGTGCTAACATTAGAACATATTGTTATGCGACTCGTCAATGCATATAAATTATAAACCGTTAACACGACTGATGTATTTTTATTTTTGTTGTAATCACTTACTTGTGTTGGTTCAAGAACTTTCATTTTGTAAAAATTCAGAACGTTTGGTATGGAGATCTTTATCTTTATATACTGTAATTTTAATATTACAGTGTTTAGTAGTGTTTGTACCGTGGCCCATAGGTGACATGCTTAGAATATATTTTATTTCTTCTTAAAGTCATATCAATGTAACTGTCGCCGCGTGTTATAACTGTCGCCGCAAGTTATAACTGTCGACTCGACTATAACTGTCGCCGCATGTTATAACTGTCGACTTGACATTTATAACTGTCGCCGCATGTTATAACTGTCGACTCGACACTTATAACTGTCGCCGCATGTTATAACTGTCGAGTCGTCCCAAACTCTTTTTTAATCCAGTGAGAGAGAAGTTCAAAGTCACGTGTCTTCAATGTTTACATACGGTTTTTACTGAATGCTGGTGCGGCGACAGTTATAAGTGTCGAGTCGTCAGTTAAACATGCGGCGACAGTTACAATAAATTTGCGGATTTGAAAAATCGATGGTCCTTTTCGTGAGATTTTTAAAAAGTCATTTCTAAGAAATCTTAGAAAATATTTTGTGATACTTTGGGTGAGATCAAGAAAGATTTTCAAGCAAATTAGGCACAAGGAGAACTGATAATTAGCCAGTAACAGAATAATTAGCCGTTTTCAATGGCGCCATAGCTTGGTGGTTATAACTCTGGCACCTTGTGCGGGAGAACGGGGTTCGATTCTCCTTGGCGGCAATTCAATATTGGTGAGTGAATGCTACCATAGCCCCGGGTTAACCCAAGCCATGTGAGAGAAATTGGGGAGATGACACACTATGTGGGCTGTTGGATGCTACAGGGAGTTGTCTGGTAGAGCGGGGAACCTAATTGGATCTGCATAGCTCAAAATGAGCATTAAATACTCTAGGACTCCCTATCTAAGCTATGGCCTTTCCTGGAAATAATAGACAGGATTTGTAAGGCTAGCTATATAAAATATACAGACATTCTATTTATCTATGTAGAATAATTATATATACGGTGCGTACAGTAAAATTAGCCGCTAATACAGCTACTTATACGACATATATCTTTTTACTTAAATTTTCACTTTTCTTCGTTATCGGTCTCCCCATAGCCATCTATATTTATATAGATCAACATAAAGTTGTGCTTCAATTAAAACCAAGAAAAAGAACAAGAAACGATTTTGTAAAAAAGTTATAATTTTACTGTAGCTAGAGTACATATGTCGTATCAAGAAAAAACATGGAAAAGACGCAGTTAGCTGTAAAGAACACAAAGAAGCTTTTAACGGCTAATTATACTAGGCGTAGCATCTAATTATCCTGCATCGGCTAACTATATATTGTTACAGGTTAATTATCAGTTCACCGACTGCTCAGTGCAAGCAACAATAAACTTTTGTCACGTTTCGACAACTTTTCTGCAAAAAATAGAAAACAAATCCTGTGCGAATATGTATATCTTTTTATCTGATAGAAGTATAATCCCACAAGGTGTCATTTGGAAGTTATTTTTAGCCCCCTTTTTCCCCATAAGAACAGGAATTGGGTGTCAAGTCATGGAAGAAATACGCAAGGCAGGATAAAGGTTTTTTATTGCTTGCTCTTTAAGAAAAAAAGGCACCCTAATCAAAGCACTATTTTGTGTAGCTAGCTCCATAGCTAGCTAGCAAGTAAGTAATTTCATGACTATTAAAAGGGGTATGTCCAGCACCAATCAAAAGGAGATCCAAGTCAGCACCAAAAATTGAGATAGCTAGCTAGCCAGCACACCTTTCTCACTTAGCTATATAAAAAATAATTCTGACCTGATAAAATACACGAATTTAAAAAATAGTGCTTAGCTCCCCATCAATAAAGCTACTACGACCAAACCAAAGAGACCAGCAAGGGGCGACCAACAAAATGTAAGCACTTTTAGTCATGGCCGCACACGGAATGTTCTGGCCACACGAAGAGTACACTCTCTGTTCAGATTGGTCATTTAATTGACAGAGATTAAAATAAAGCATCTTCATTGGCTTTCGAAAAAATGGAATTTTCCGATCGTTTAGCCTGGACAAAAACTTAGCAGCGTCCGGGCTCTGTGCTGTCTCTATCTATCTATATATCTATCTTCCATCAGGCGATTTAAAGATTCCGCCCAGCATAGCGACGACGGAAATCAATAAAGTCTCTAATCCTATCGTATTTCGCAAACGTTGAAAAAGTTGAGCTAGCTAATAGCTAAATGTAAACAAAGTACCAAGCTAAAATACATAAAGATAGCTGTTATTAGCACGTCTGCAGTAAGTTTTACATCACCTACTACGTGCTAAGCAAATTAACAACCTTGTTTTAGCTAAATGTTACTATGTTACTAAATGTTACTATGTTTGATTGAGCTGAGGCAGTCTAAAGTTTATCATTTTTTGTTTCTTTTTTGTTCTAGTGGCCCCCAGTGGAAACAAATCACTAACTATAGGTTTTTGTGATTTTCTGGGCTAGCCACTTCAAATATTTATTATTATTATTATTATTATTATTATTATAATTATTATAATTATTATAATTATTATAATTATTATAATTATTATAATTATTATAATTATTATTATTATTATTATTATTATTATTATTATTATTATTATTATTATAATTATTATAATTATTATAATTATTATAATTATTATAATTATTATAATTATTATAATTATTATAATTATTATAATTATTATAATTATTATAATTATTATAATTATTATAATTATTATAATTATTATAATTATTATAATTATTATAATTATTATAATTATTATAATTATTATAATTATTATAATTATTATTATTATTATTATTATTATTATTATTATTATTATTATTATTATTATTAGCCTAACTAGCTAGCTCTACAAACACTTGCTAAAAGACAGTACTGGTTTTTTTATAGCTATTTCAGCTATTCTTTCTTAATGTACAACGATGAACTAGTCAGTTATATTTTAATAAATCTAACAAAGTAAAACCAAACGTTTTTTATAAATTTAACTAGCTTTATAACAAACTGTTGTTGTTTCCAAAATACAATCACCACGGCTCAATGCGCCATTTTAATCTTGACCTGAAAAAGTGCTGACTAAGGAAAAAAGTCGTAATTATTATGCGAAAATGTAAAAGCCAATTAGATTTCAATATCCAGTCAACGATACCAGGGTATTTTTCGACGTCATCTCTCATATCAAGAAGGCAAAAAACCCTGGGGACGAGGGTGATCAATCATTAGCACAAACAAATGGCGACATCTGGAAGAAGCTCCAGAATCAGACGAAAAAAAGTTATTAAAACACTTCTACAAAATAAGAGATTCCTTAACCTTGAATTCAGAACAGAACCTAATATTAAAGGACAAACAAATTGTATTGCCAAGAATATACCACCGTACAGTAGTTAAACTTGCCCACGTTGGTCACCAGGGATTATAAAAACCAAAAGCCCTTTTGCGAAGTAAAGTTTGGTTCATCGGCATGGACAAACTAGTAACAGATGAAGTAAACAACTGCATTCCATGCCAATCCGTCCAGCAAGAAATCTACGCTACCACCCATCCAGCCAACAGAATTACCAGCTCGTATATGGCACTGTCAACGTAGATTACTTGGGACCACTCCCTGACAATAAGTATGCCTTAGTGATGACAGATCAGCGGAGTAGATCCTGTCATGACATTCACAAACAATACCACAGCAAAGAACTTCATCAACATTTGTAACGATACCTTTGCACACTTTGGAAACCCGGAAACACTTGTTTCCGATAACGGACCACCGTTCCGTTCCAGTGAAGTAAAAGGATATATGGAAAAGAGGAGAATATATCATAGGAGGGTTACTACACCCCTATGGCCACAGGCGAATGGCGAGGTCGAGAGATTCATGCTACCATTGACGAAAATAATTTGTATAGCACACATTGAAAACAAGACGTACGTCGAAGAAGTGCAGAAATTCTTGATGGCGTACCGCATAACACCTCATTCTACAACAAATATTCCTCCAGCAGACCTTATGTATAATCGCAAAATACAATGTGCTATTCCCGACTTTATTAGCAAAGTTGACGACTCCATCGAATTACATCTAAACAAAAATGGCCAAGACAGTAAGCAAAAAGCAAAAGAATATGCCGATAACAACAGGCACACACAAGAACAAGAACTAAACATCGGTGACCGCGTCCTTGTGAAACAGAAAAAGATAAACAAAGTGACACCTCCTTTCAATCCGAATCCTTACCACGTTACTGATATCAAAGGAACGATGATCACTGCGACGAACAAGGAAACGGAACACCAGATCACCCGCAAATTATCTCATTTCAAACCAATTCCAGAGACTGCCAAACATGTGCCAATAAAAATAGACACTGAGGATGAGGATGACGAGGGACACCATATTAGCGTTCACAGACCTGACCTTGAGAATAGCGGCCCCGAACCTACTCCTAAAACGACCATGACTAACAACTCTACGTCACAGCGAACGTCGAAAGAACCGCAGTCGAGAAAGACATATCGAAAACGATATAAAAGACCAATAGAAGAATGGAGAAAACACTAACCAATGAATTTTCAAGACATCTGTAGATAGTAATTCGACAGACGTTTAGACACAGACACGTAGTTATGTTAGAAATTTATGTTATGTATAGAACAAGTTGCTTCTTTTTTGTTTTGCTGTTTCAGGGGAAGATGTTATAGCGAGTACACACTACAATGGAGTGCACACCATACGATGGAGAGCATGTCGAAAACAAGTACGAAAGAAGAACTGTAAATATTATTACTATCGTGTCGCCTGCGAGGAGTATTCAAATACAGCTGTCCGTCCCAAAATGGAAATTTTTGGCTCTCTGAGCACCGACACGGGAGTAGTCGTGTGTTCGAATCTCATCTTGGTAACTATTTTTACTTTTTTTTTTTCTTTTTACTATCTCGCCTGCGAGGATAGGTTTCCAACTCGTAACTAACTAAATGTCCCAAATGGTCAATTGCAACGTCACAGATTTAATCTTCGTACCTAAACTCTCTAAGTCTAAGGTATGCTGAACATAATAGTGACATCATAATTTTGATTTTTGTCACCTAAATGTCATTTTAGGCCAAAATTGGTCCAAAAATTAAAACTACTTTATTTTAGACAAAATTTGGCAAAGTTAACAAAAAAAGTATTCCGAACATGATGGTGACATTAAAATTTTGATTTTTTGTTACCTAAATGTCATTTTAGGCCAAAATTGGTCCGAAATTAAAACTACTTTATTTTCGACAAAATTTGGCACAGATAACAAAAAAGTATGCTGAACATGATGGTGACATCAAAATTTTGATTTTTTGTCACCTAAATGCCGTTTAAGACCATCAACATTTCAATCGCGCGACTTTTAACCATGGATGATAGGCTGTATTTTTGTTAGCAGAAATTGTAGAATTGGGTCGCATTGTGGATGTTTCATGGTTGTGCATTTTTAATAGCGAGATAGTTTATGCAGCGCCTGCATCTTGTTATTTTTGAGAATAGATTATGTTGAACACACGTGTCCTCAGGTTTTAACAGTGTTGTACTCTACTAATGATAGATTTGTATTTCCAGTTGATGTTGATAATAATTGTGTGATTTATAAAAAATTTCAATTTTTAATGGGTCAGTCTGGGGGCAAACTCACCGACAGGAAGAAGAAAGACCACAAGCCCCACATAAGAATGTCACTCAATCAATGAATACTTGCGAACTCGCCCGAAAACGCCTGCACTTTTTATGGCGTATGCGGCTTATCGGCACCCTCGTATAAGAACGACTCATTTGTAAAGCGAAAATGCATTGTTGCCGGTTTGGTAACAAAACCGGATAATTTTTTTAATTACTGTGACATCTTTTCACTCAATAAATAAAAAATTGTAATGAAAAAGGGTCGGTCGGCTGACTCTAACAGGGTCGGCCCGCTGACCCTAACACCAGACATTTGTTATGTCTACCCTACAAGCTAGAGCTAAGGTTTCTCTGGCTGCAGTCAGGAGGTAATAATATAGCTACTTCATGTTTATTCCAGAAATTACCTGCAACTCTTTTATACGTATAGCTGTATATGTACAACAAATTTGAAAAGTATTATAGCTATATTGGATTGTGCAGCTTACAAAATATAGCTAGGTAGCTAGGTAGCTAATGTGTAAACCTTACCTTGTTGACCTGCACATGATCTGGAGAAAAACATAAAACGATAAAATAACACACGGCTTGGCGCGCTATAATTGTTTAAATTACTTCAATCTTCCTTCAGAAAAAGGTACAGGAGCTTTAAAATCCAACTCAAATCTCCAGGAACAAAAAAAACTAAAAATACACGAGTAAAGACGATCAGAAACAGGACCAGCATTATATTATTTTAAACAACAAAACAGTTTTAAAACTATTATTTTTATTAAAATATATTTAAAATATTATGAAAAGCACAATTTCAAAATAAGAGAAAAATTATTTGCATTATATATAATTAATTTAAATATGAAGAAATAAAGCATATTTTAAGTCTGTGAAATATACCACACTTTTTTTTATGGTCACCATTTTCCTTTTGCTCCATCATTGATGAATTTTTTTTCTTACTCTGCGTCGGAGGTTTGGTAGGGGGGGGGGGGGGGGGGGTGTAGAAATTTTTCAGTTCCTTGATATACTCAACGCGTAGCAAACGTGCTCCACAATTTCGCTTCGCAAAAAATGACTTAAACCTTTTCTGCCTTTTTCTTAACATTCTTAGGCCACTTTGATTATTTATTACGGAACTTATTTTTGGCAAAATGAGTGAAAAAAAGAGATGTGTTTTTAACAAGAGCTAAATATTGGTCCTGTATATTTGGCATTTGACAATAATATGTCATAATTCATACAGTATATTAGTTTTATATTGGTGGCATGGATGAGCAAGCTAGCTAAGCATTTCTTTCGTTTTTACATGAATTTAAATTTGTTATACAATATACTCTCGTTAAGTGGGACACTCAAGGGACGGAGTAAAAATGTACTACTTAGCGGGTGTCCTACTGAAGCGAATCTCCTCATAAGTGAGATTTTTATCAAAAAATATATAGAGCTCAATAGAGGGATTCGTAAATTCATAATCACAATATGGTGATAAGTAATTGTGTTTAATTTTTCTCTTTCTATATCTCATCAGCTGCGATATGACTGCATTCTCATGAAAAGAACTCAAGAAAAGTTTGTTTTGTTTACAGAAATTTTCTTTCGAATCATTGCAATGTCTTCAGTCTTGGAAAAATATGAAGTCATTCCATTGAATGTCCCACTTAAGCGAAGTTTTTTTGCTTGAAAAGGGCAAGGAAGTTCAAGGGTTGGAGGAAAAGCGTACTATATAGCAGGCGTCCTACTTATCCGGCCCGGGGTCCCACTTAATGAGAGTATACTGTACTGGTCTAAAATACAATATTGGAGGTGTGCATGTTATTTCTTATATGTTAAGACTGTCATGTGCTCGTTGTCGTGCTCGTTGTCGTGCACGCAATTCACAAACGTCTATTTAAAGGAAATTGAATATCTACTTTTACTGTCACAATCTTGTGACAGTAAAAAGAAGATCTCATCCCTGCATTAGTAACAAAACCATATCAGTTTTTGAAATATAACTTGCTGTTTTCCTCTGTCAGTATGCTTGGTTATCAAGAAACTGTTTTTTTTCGTATTTGAGAAAACCTTTGCAGGTGGACAGTATTTTATGTCATATTGTTTTGTCTATTATTTAGCATGAATGTGAAATGAATGATATGACAGAAATGACAGCATCAACCATAGATGAGAGTGAAATGTTGCACAACAAAATAGAGCAAAAACTTGTTAATACAATTAGTGTCAAAGATCAATTGAACTTGTTGAAAGCAGAAAAGAAAAATTTAAGATCAATTCTAGAAGCAAGAGAAGAGCAGCTGAGGAAGCTGAATCTAGTGAAAACATATAGAGCCAAAGTAACTAAATGTTTTTAACCTTTATTTACCTAACAGATGTGTTTGCTATTACTTTGTCCGTTTTTCTTTAGTAGTATTTACATGTTAAACAGTTAACCCTATTTGGTCCAGGGTTTTTCAAACATATTATGACCAGAAATATTTTCTGTATATGGTAGAAAAGTTTTTTTTATTTTTTAGAACAATGTGAAAGATCTGGAAGCGCTAACACGGAGATGGAGAGAGACAGCGCAAGAAGCTGTTCAAGTACTTCACAAAACGTTAGCTTCAGTTGTAAAGCCTGAAATGGGAGAGTTTTTAAATACTTTGCAGATCGACGAAAAGCTAATACGATACGATGCTGAGAGTGATGACTTTTATTAGATGCAAGGGAGTATATAAACGTGGAATGTCACGTTACTTTTACCATGTGCTAGGGATCAGAAACAAGGCTATTGTGGAGTTATAAAGACAATTTTTGCTAATACTGTTAATTCACCAGCGGTTATGCTTTGCCAGATTATTTTTTGACCAGATCTTTGGAGGTATTAGTATCTTGCAGTAATTATTATATTATAATATGTAGTAACTATGTCTATTGGAAAATATTTTTAAAATTTCTAAATTAAAATTTGACACAATTATGGAAGAATGGAGTTGTGGACCACTATTGAAATATCGGAGAGTGCATAAAACAATCAAAGGGAATTATCTGTGGGTTAAAACTGAAGTCGAAGAACAAACTTCCACAAATTATTCCTGAGCTTTTATTTAAAGGTCATATCTGATGTGGGTGGTATTTCTTTGAATCATAAAGTCTGATGGTCAAGGTGGCCACACTTTCTAAAATCTTAACCTAAAAAAACCATCTCCTAAATAACCTAAAATTTTAGACCCAAAAATATTTATTCATCCTAAAATATCCTGAAATTGTTTATGGCGACATTCATTTTTTCCAAATAGTAGCTTTTTGTTATTACGTTGTATGTGAACAGGAATGCTGAATTATATTTATATCGAAATACCACACAGCCACAAAGGAAAGACTTGTTTATTAACTCTCTATTTGGCAAAATATTTATATAAAATTATGCTTTTACACTAACATGTAAAAAAACATCAGTCTACCTGATCGAGTCAGTCCACTTAGCCGGGCCACCTTACTGCAGACTTAGTTGAAGAAAAAAAAATGTTTTTGAAAATTTACAACTCGGCCCAGACTTCAAATAGAAAATTTATTAAAAAGCGCTTAAGGAACAACATTAAAAAAGTTAAAATGCATTATTTATCTAAATTGTAAATTGTTATGCCTTATACATTCTGAATAAAGTTTATTATTAATAGAGTAACTTATCTGCACGCGACCATGACGTAATATATCATGTTTATCATATTACAGGGAAAATTTTCTATAACTGAAATGTTATATAGCGGACATCTGCTTATGTAGCGGACATTTAATGTAGCGGACATGTTGTATAGCGGAACTTGCTTATGTAGCAGACATATTGTGTAGCGAAGTCATGTTGTATAGCAGACATGTTGTATAGCGGAAGTTTTGTATAGCGATGTTGTGTAGCGGGCATGTTGTATAACGGGAAGGTTGTATAGCGGAGATGTTGTATAGCAGAGATGTTGTATAACGGGGATGTTGTATAACGGGAAGGTTGTATAGCGGACGTGTTGTACAGCAGAGATGTTGTATAGCGGACGTTTGGTATGGCGATGTTGTATAGCAGACATGGTCTATACCGGAACCCTGCATCTATTTATATAGCGTATGTAGCGGAGATAGTCTATACCGGACACCTGCGTCTACTTATAGCGGACGTGTTGTATAATGGAGATGTCTCTATTCTGTTTGCCGCAACGTAATTTGTTAAAAAAGCGTTTTGGAAAAGTCAAATGGGTTTAAAACATGCTCTAAATTTTTGTTGACCCAACCCTCTTATGTGTTTCCTATGTGCAGATTTGACTGTATTTACATGACAGCCGTTTCTATGGGAACAAGATGATGCTGTTTTTTCCTATTGTTAATTAAAAATTGATTATAGTGGGGTGGTTTTTGCAAAAATAAAATGTCCTTATGACACTTTGCTTGCAGTATTAAACGTTAGCGACTTTAACCTGCGTCGGTAATTTCTAGAAGTCATTAAAAACACATGCATGTAGAGTACCATATCCAATGCCATTTTAAAAACGATGGTTTTTTTTAAAAAAAGCAATAAAATAACAATTGACAAGTATTTTCCGGTATTCTGGAGGTCCTAATTTTCAAAATTTTCCACTAGACAAACCTCAGTACTCAAAGTATAAGATAAATTGTCTATGTATAAATCATCTTCCAAAGGCATAATAGACACCGCTGACCCCATTGATAGTTTCGACATATATATTTTTAGTAGTTGCTTTTTAAAATGAATCACGCTGTCAAATAAAAATCTATTTTTATTTTCATCGTACCCTTGGCAACCTGTATTTTTAATTCACCTGAACTTAATAAATCTATAGAGGGGACATCGGTTCAGTATATTCTTTTCACACTGAAACCAGTAATGAATAAATAATATTCTATGAAAAGATATGGAGAAGAAAATATCTGCTTATACTTTGCACACCGAAATCAAATCAGGACACAAATGGTTGATTGAGAAGAAGCTTCACTTAAAATGAAGTCTGTTCTCCTGTTTTTTGTTTTTACTGCCACGTATGTAGCTGCGATGCAGAAGCCGGAGGGGTGTCAGAAAATGACGTGGATGAGAGAGTTGAAGAAGCTAAGTTTTCTTTCAAAACGAAAGGGGGGGGGGGGGGGGGGAGTTAAAAATTGGAAGAAAAGGGGAAAAAATATGGATGAAAATAGGACGTGTTGTAGAACTGGATAAGAACGGAGTACAGGTATATCATTTATTTATTATTTACTTCTTCCCATAAACTTGTTCCCCTAGGCAAGGAGGTTTAAAGAGAGAAGGAGCTACATCTCAGCAACGTCCATTTAAATTCTATTCAAATTTCTTTTGTTTACGTGCTCCTTTGAACCCATCCGTTGCGTCGCTTTTGCTGTATTTTTACATGCCGAGTGTGAGATGAGTGTTTTAACGACAAAGCAGAACTTTCAAAAAACATATTAAAAGCTATACCGAACATAAATAAAACACATGGCTCTGTTGAGCTATAAGAATTAATGCTGGTGAAGTTTATTATCCCCACTTGCAAAACGATTCAGCTGGTATTTGGAGCTTATATTGTGTAAATTGTTGCCCTGAGATATGTTGTAATTTTATATCTTGTAGATGTTTCTGTATGTTCCCTCCTAGCACAGCGTCAGTTAAAAGATTGATAAAACTTTTAAAAAATATTACTGCAGGAGGGGTTGCATATTAGTACATATTTTTTTCTTCAAAGTTATTGCATTTTCGATATAGAATCGGTGTTCGGTGACTATTGTTTCTTTCATAGAACAAAAGAAAATATTAATCATTCGTTACTATCTCCAATTATGCGTTTTTCGTTGGGCAATGATTTACTTTTATTTCTTTGCGTTTTTATTTTCTAATATTTTTTTTTTTATCTTTATGTTACCATAATTTCCCTCATATTCGGCTGATTTTACTTATTTTCTGCATGTACCACCATAAATGTTTAAAAAATGATTTAAACGATCAAAATACAAACAAACGAGTTTTTACCGCTAGAAAAAATAATTTATAATTATGCACAAATAACAATGAGCAACGGTTACTTTTATAATTTACGCGCGAGATTTCAAAAAATTTTGTTTACAAAACTGAATTTGAAAACAATACAGCAACCTGCAAATCTGCAACGGATGGTTTCAATAGAAACTGCTGAGATGTATCTCCTTCTCTTTTTAAAACCTCCTTGCTCTAGGGTTATTTTTCTTTTTTTTCTGTCTCCTATTCGTCGATTCGGCGCATGACGTCATAGCAAATTTTTCCACCTTTTTGTGATTGAAAAGAATTTTAGAAAGTTTTAGTTAAAGATTTTTTTGAAGAAAAATATAGATAGCCAATTGCTATTACCAGAAAAATATTTTTATTGTATTAAGCCTAATTTTAAAAAATGGCGGATGATTCAACTCAAATAGGATTCGTCGATTGAGTCAGATGTCAATCATTACAACGGCAACAAAGATGAGCTGAATCGCTCAATTTATGGGAATAAATTCTCGCCGGGATCAATTTTTGTTAATTTCGCAAAAATTAGTTTTCTTTGTGAAAAACGATTTTTACACTATTTTTTTCCTTTCGATTTAACTAGTTCATTAAGTTCTTTTTTCGCGAAAATCGAAAAATTTAATTACCGCGAAATAACAGAAGTTGGAAACTTCGCGAAAATTAACTTTTGGTTTCCAAAATGTTTCGTGGATACAACGAGCCCTCGAATCTACCACGTTTCCAATTTCCTTCAAACCTCATCTTGATAGTAAAAAATCAAAAAGATCCTGGGAATGAGGGCAACCTCGGAGAATGACACTTCTCTTTAACTTATCGAAGTTTTGGTGAGAAAAAAAAGTATATTTGTCAAAAAACGAAAAAGAGCCCTGGAACAAAGTTGGTATGTTTGTTTATTTGGGCTTGCTAGACGTAACAATCCCTAGAAACGAGGTTGCTTACGTAACGTTTCAACTATCAGAAACAGTAAGAATACTCCACAAAGCCTTCATACCAGCGCATGTCAGGTGGATCTTAAACACGTTTTTCGTTTCATGGATATTTTGATAACTTGCAATTACATTTTGTTTTTGAATAGATTGGTAGAAAAATTGATTTCGCAAATGCCACCTTTCGATTTGAAAGGACAAAGAATGATTCTACTCTTGGAGTGCAGGCTGCTGTCATCAAAATGACAGCCTAGACCTGGAAAGACCATTGAGATGATCTGGTACGCATTTCGCGAAGATGGAACCATTACTGTAAAAGCTGGCAATGAGTATAATGTGAGAAGTGGGAGTATAAAGATGAACTTGAAATAGTGAGCAGAATTTTTTTGTTCTTAAATTTTTTTAAATTTGTTGCGAAAAATTTTTTTTTTACAAAATACAGAAAGGAAGGACCTACACCATTGCTTAGGACCTAAATCACCTGCTTTACAAGCAGTGAGACAACAAAGTTGGTAACTAAGTATCTTGCACATTTTAAGTAAAAGAAAATATTAAAGCTAAACGCTGTAAAAATGAATGGCTCTTTGTTAAATATAGAAGGACATTAAAAATAGCTACCCATTTCTTCTCACCATCACTTTCTTCACCCGCCACAATGCTTCCTAGAAAAAAATTGGGTATGGTTTTTCAAAATAGGCGTTTTTCCCCATGTGATATATTTCAGCGCGCATGATTCTATATTTTTTTATAGTTTAATGGATACCCAATAAATTGATTGGTACTTTGAATAGGAAATTTGTAATTTGTTCTCTTTTCTTATAGCTAAATTACTCCTCACAACGCCAGCGTGAAATACAGAGAATTCGACTTGCTGACAAAATGTAGTAAGGGCACCAATAAACCTGAAAAAGATATCAAGCGCAAAGGTGGGCACAAAGAGGGCAATTCTAAATCAAAAAGAGATATTATCTCGAGTAGATTGTGTGATTATGCCAGAATAACATCTTCACCCACAGTAAGTAATTCAGTAGACTTCTTAATGACGTATTTCGTTACTGTGTCTCTTAATTATTATAAAACTTGCAAACTCTTATTGATAACGGGGAGTTTTAAAACAGTTATTAACTCTTAAACGACGGCCCACGGAAATATCCTGGTATAAAACGGGACATAACTTCTAAGGAGCGGGTTGTTATGAAAGAAGATGAATTGAGCTGGCTGACAGTACCAAACATGAACTGCGTAGCACTTTTTCTCAGCCACCAATCGAAAAGTTATTTATTTTTTGATCGAAAAAGTTTCTCTTCACAAATGGGTGCGTACTTTAATGATTAAGTTCTATTCTTACCAGCGTCCTACACCGTTTTACAAAATAACATTTCCGAAACATGTCCTCGGTGGAAAACTCGGTCGCAAGCGAATATGACAACTAAATTGCCTTCGAAGCACATTTGGGTATGGCCAACAACTTTGTATTGATTAAGTAGGTTGATCTCAACAGTTGCAGAGTATTTTCTCACTGTTAAAAAACATATTTCAATTGCCGTAAGGAGCTATATATACTTTATTCCGGTAATAACGTGATAACTCAAAGACAAAGTTCACATAACACTTGCGAATAATAAGGAGTATGCAAAGGGTATGTAAAGGGTATTTAAAAGGGACAATGAGACTGAGCAAGAAACTGTAATAAAAATACATGTTTTATTTTTAATATTTAGTATCGCATTGGAGCTACATGGGAAGATATGCCAGAGGGTTATCCAGAGATCCAGAGAGAATTTTTGTCGAGTGATTGCTTTTCCGTATTGCTTTTACATATAAAAAGGAATTTCCCTATTTTTTAAATCTACTGTTTCTCTGTTTTAAGACAACTTTTTGACATTTTGTGCGTAAATATTCATGCGCGACTTTCTCCCCAAAAAAGATAATGGACAGATGGACAAAGTAATAGGAAAATCCTTTTGTTGTTGTTTGTAACATTTCTGTTTTATTAATTTATTGAGAATTGTAGTTTTGCACTGTGAATTTTTTAAAACTTGTTATAATTCCGCTCACGGACGCGATAAGAAATTTGTTTAAGACATATGTCCAAATCTCTAACTCGTGTAGTCCATTTATAACGCGAAACCAGCTCTGATGCGTTCATACGTGAAGTTCTTGGCATAATTTTTTTTCCCTGATCTAACTTTCCAGGCCAGGTTTTGTTCAAAATTCGACAAAAAACTTGAAGAAAGTCGAAAAGACAAGACCGGTGAGGTGAGAATATACTGTATTTTTATTTTTTCCGTAGTGTTAAATAAAACACATGGCTCTGTTGAGCTATAAGAATTAATGCTGGTGAAGTTTATTATCCCCACTTGCAAAACGATTCAGCTGGTATTTGGAGCTTATATTGTGTAAATTGTTGCCCTGAGATATGTTGTAATTTTATATCTTGTAGATGTTTCTGTATGTTCCCTCCTAGCACAGCGTCAGTTAAAAGATTGATAAAACTTTTAAAAAATATTACTGCAGGAGGGGTTGCATATTAGTACATATTTTTTTCTTCAAAGTTATTGCATTTTCGATATAGAATCGGTGTTCGGTGACTATTGTTTCTTTCATAGAACAAAAGAAAATATTAATCATTCGTTACTATCTCCAATTATGCGTTTTTCGTTGGGCAATGATTTACTTTTATTTCTTTGCGTTTTTATTTTCTAATATTTTTTTTTTTATCTTTATGTTACCATAATTTCCCTCATATTCGGCTGATTTTACTTATTTTCTGCATGTACCACCATAAATGTTTAAAAAATGATTTAAACGATCAAAATACAAACAAACGAGTTTTTACCGCTAGAAAAAATAATTTATAATTATGCACAAATAACAATGAGCAACGGTTACTTTTATAATTTACGCGCGAGATTTCAAAAAATTTTGTTTACAAAACTGAATTTGAAAACAATACAGCAACCTGCAAATCTGCAACGGATGGTTTCAATAGAAACTGCTGAGATGTATCTCCTTCTCTTTTTAAACCTCCTTGCTCTAGGGTTATTTTTCTTTTTTTTCTGTCTCCTATTCGTCGATTCGGCGCATGACGTCATAGCAAATTTTTCCACCTTTTTGTGATTGAAAAGAATTTTAGAAAGTTTTAGTTAAAGATTTTTTTGAAGAAAAATATAGATAGCCAATTGCTATTACCAGAAAAATATTTTTATTGTATTAAGCCTAATTTTAAAAAATGGCGGATGATTCAACTCAAATAGGATTCGTCGATTGAGTCAGATGTCAATCATTACAACGGCAACAAAGATGAGCTGAATCGCTCAATTTATGGGAATAAATTCTCGCCGGGATCAATTTTTGTTAATTTCGCAAAAATTAGTTTTCTTTGTGAAAAACGATTTTTACACTATTTTTTTCCTTTCGATTTAACTAGTTCATTAAGTTCTTTTTTCGCGAAAATCGAAAAATTTAATTATCGCGAAATAACAGAAGTTGGAAACTTCGCGAAAATTAACTTTTGGTTTCCAAAATGTTTCGTGGATACAACGAGCCCTCGAATCTACCACGTTTCCAATTTCCTTCAAACCTCATCTTGATAGTAAAAAATCAAAAAGATCCTGGGAATGAGGGCAACCTCGGAGAATGACACTTCTCTTTAACTTATCGAAGTTTTGGTGAGAAAAAAAAGTATATTTGTCAAAAAACGAAAAAGAGCCCTGGAACAAAGTTGGTATGTTTGTTTATTTGGGCTTGCTAGACGTAACAATCCCTAGAAACGAGGTTGCTTACGTAACGTTTCAACTATCAGAAACAGTAAGAATACTCCACAAAGCCTTCATACCAGCGCATGTCAGGTGGATCTTAAACACGTTTTTCGTTTCATGGATATTTTGATAACTTGCAATTACATTTTGTTTTTGAATAGATTGGTAGAAAAATTGATTTCGCAAATGCCACCTTTCGATTTGAAAGGACAAAGAATGATTCTACTCTTGGAGTGCAGGCTGCTGTCATCAAAATGACAGCCTAGACCTGGAAAGACCATTGAGATGATCTGGTACGCATTTCGCGAAGATGGAACCATTACTGTAAAAGCTGGCAATGAGTATAATGTGAGAAGTGGGAGTATAAAGATGAACTTGAAATAGTGAGCAGAATTTTTTTGTTCTTAAATTTTTTAAATTTGTTGCGAAAAATTTTTTTTTTACAAAATACAGAAAGGAAGGACCTACACCATTGCTTAGGACCTAAATCACCTGCTTTACAAGCAGTGAGACAACAAAGTTGGTAACTAAGTATCTTGCACATTTTAAGTAAAAGAAAATATTAAAGCTAAACGCTGTAAAAATGAATGGCTCTTTGTTAAATATAGAAGGACATACTTAAAAATAGCTACCCATTTCTTCTCACCATCACTTTCTTCACCCGCCACAATGCTTCCTAGAAAAAAATTGGGTATGGTTTTTCAAAATAGGCGTTTTTCCCCATGTGATATATTTCAGCGCGCATGATTCTATATTTTTTTATAGTTTAATGGATACCCAATAAATTGATTGGTACTTTGAATAGGAAATTTGTAATTTGTTCTCTTTTCTTATAGCTAAATTACTCCTCACAACGCCAGCGTGAAATACAGAGAATTCGACTTGCTGACAAAATGTAGTAAGGGCACCAATAAACCTGAAAAAGATATCAAGCGCAAAGGTGGGCACAAAGAGGGCAATTCTAAATCAAAAAGAGATATTATCTCGAGTAGATTGTGTGATTATGCCAGAATAACATCTTCACCCACAGTAAGTAATTCAGTAGACTTCTTAATGACGTATTTCGTTACTGTGTCTCTTAATTATTATAAAACTTGCAAACTCTTATTGATAACGGGGAGTTTTAAAACAGTTATTAACTCTTAAACGACGGCCCACGGAAATATCCTGGTATAAAACGGGACATAACTTCTAAGGAGCGGGTTGTTATGAAAGAAGACGAATTGAGCTGGCTGACAGTACCAAACATGAACTGCGTAGCACTTTTTCTCAGCCACCAATCGAAAAGTTATTTATTTTTTGATCGAAAAAGTTTCTTTTCACAAATGGGTGCGTACTTTAATGATTAAGTTCTATTCTTACCAGCGTCCTACACCGTTTTACAAAATAACATTTCCGAAACATGTCCTCGGTGGAAAACTCGGTCGCAAGCGAATATGACAACTAAATTGCCTTCGAAGCACATTTGGGGTATGGCCAACAACTTTGTATTGATTAAGTAGGTTGATCTCAACAGTTGCAGAGTATTTTCTCACTGTTAAAAAACATATTTCAATTGCCGTAAGGAGCTATATATACTTTATTCCGGTAATAACGTGATAACTCAAAGACAAAGTTCACATAACACTTGCGAATAATAAGGAGTATGCAAAGGGTATGTAAAGGGTATTTAAAAGGGACAATGAGACTGAGCAAGAAACTGTAATAAAAATACATGTTTTATTTTTAATATTTAGTATCGCATTGGAGCTACATGGGAAGATATGCCAGAGGGTTATCCAGAGATCCAGAGAGAATTTTTGTCGAGTGATTGCTTTTCCGTATTGCTTTTACATATAAAAAGGAATTTCCCTATTTTTTAAATCTACTGTTTCTCTGTTTTAAGACAACTTTTTGACATTTTGTGCGTAAATATTCATGCGCGACTTTCTCCCCAAAAAGATAATGGACAGATGGACAAAGTAATAGGAAAATCCTTTTGTTGTTGTTTGTAACATTTCTGTTTTATTAATTTATTGAGAATTGTAGTTTTGCACTGTGAATTTTTTAAAACTTGTTATAATTCCGCTCACGGACGCGATAAGAAATTTGTTTAAGACATATGTCCAAATCTCTAACTCGTGTAGTCCATTTATAACGCGAAACCAGCTCTGATGCGTTCATACGTGAAGTTCTTGGCATAATTTTTTTTCCCTGATCTAACTTTCCAGGCCAGGTTTTGTTCAAAATTCGACAAAAAACTTGAAGAAAGTCGAAAAGACAAGACCGGTGAGGTGAGAATATACTGTATTTTTATTTTTTCCGTAGAGCTAGTTAGCAAATAAATATTGTTGGCATACATTTTGTTAAACAAGTGAAATGTTTTTGTATTTTTTCATTAGTAGCTAGCTAGTGTTTGTGAACTATATCTACTAGCTAGCCTAGCTCTGCTGTAGCTAGCTAGCTAGCTATCCATAGATGACTTTCAATGTTTACGTTTTTACGGGATTCTTGCAAATGCGCGAAAAAATCAGAAAAATCGAACAGGCAAAAAAATGCAGACCTCAGGTGAAGAAAGTCAAATTATGGTTAAAAACTTTTGTACTGTGGCTACTAGCATCGTTTCACTGATATATGATGATCTAAATCTGAACTACATGCAAGCTATATTCTAATTTCAAGATCAAAGGACGCCTCTAACTGAAAATAAAGTTTGGAATGGACTGGACTGGACTGGTCCACGACTTACCGCCTGCATTATTTTGCCTGTCGATTTGCATAAGATAGAGGTCTGGGGATTATAAACAACACGCGTCACGATGAAACTCGTCTATAGGCTAGCTAGCTAGATGTTGTTGACTTTCTGAGTTAACCAGCTATAGCTAGCTATAATGTAAAAGTTAACGCAAAGAAAAAAAAATCAGTGCTTGACCTGCAAACACAGGACACATATGCAGAGTGTCTGTTTAGTTGAAACCACTGATATCAGGAGAAAACTAACTAAGCGAACACTGCTAATTGGCATACTGCTCCTAATTAGCAGAATAATCTAGCCTAATTTGGATGATGAATGCCTAATTAAGCTAACAAATTCAAAATCATGGAATCCATCATTTTTGTTTTCCACCATTTTTAAAGCATACGTGGCTCGAATCACCTACAGAAAATCGCTTAAATAAGTGTAAAAGAACCAACCTCTCCCATCCCTTTTATAAATTGTGTATATGGCTACTACAGAGCCTAGCCTTATATTTACGAAGGTAAAATGATAGATTAGTGCTTGCGTATCAAAATTGGATGAACTGGGATCTTAAAAAAATGTTATATATAGCCTAAATATTGCTTAAATTAGAGAATCGTTTAATTAGCAGCACCTGCTTAGTTAGCAGTTTCCTTACTGCATATGAAATAGGTGTGTGTGAGCAACATTACAATAAAGTCCCAGATCCTCCATCGACATTCTTGTTGCTGTCGTCGTCGCATGGCAAAAATTTTAAAAATTATTTTCCCAGACTCCAATATTTTTTCCTAAGAGTTTATTAGCTAGCTAGCTGCTTTATAGCTTCTGGTCAGGTTTGTGTTTTTTGGTTTCCACAATTAAATCTGTTATATGTTGAATAAAATGTATTACATTCCTTGTACCAAGAATGTTTACAAAACCTTGTTTTAATCATAGAGGTAGAAATAGAGACGGAGATTGAACTCATCTTGGTGCGCATTAAAATTCTATTCAAATTGCTATTGTTTCGGCATCCCTTTGATATCCATGAGCGATGTGCATTTCACTGGATTTTTACAAAAAAAATATTACGTAATCCTTCGTTTGTTTATATACAAGAAGAAAAATGTGACGACGTGTATTGATTGTCTCTTGATACAGTTGGAAATATGATGTGAAGTTGAAATAACACCAGAGAATCCTGCTGATTTATTTAGCTAAATTACGAAGTAATGGAACCATACATGGCGCTTGCTCGGGCATTCTCAGGGTCGGAAAATGTCACGTGATACTTTTAAAGCAATTACAGTCCGTCCGTATTTTTCAGGGTACCCAATATGATTTGAGGAAAAACACGCCGTTCACACAGTTACCTCTTCATAAATTGTACCACATGACAATCCGACCAGGAGAATTTTGTAAAAGCAGGACCATGTAGCGTAAATTCCTTATTGATAGATTTTTTTTTATTATAACACTGAAATTGATTTTAACTATTCTCTTGTTTTCAAAAGCAAGTTTCGCCAATTTGAGTGTAGATTTCTTTTTAACTTTTTTTATCTGGATTTCTTCAATCTGGTGATCTGTTGTTTATATTTTCTTCTTGTGCTAACGTACGCAAATGGTATATACCTATAACTAAATATAATGCTGGAGTAGTTCTTATACAGTGATGTTGAAATGGTGTGACCTTTACAATTATAAATTTAGAAATTAACTTCTGTCGTTTTATAAGCTATTTGATTATTTTACAATGTGTACCTTTTCACCACACAAATTTCTAAAATTTAGGCCAAAATGCCCAATGCAAGAATGCATGAAATGAACAAAAGTTTTTGCTGCTCATTTATTTCTAATATAACATACAGTTATAATGAGAAAAAATGTTATTTATTATAGTGTATTAATAATTGTGTACCTTTTTCTTGCATCGACAGATTTTCATGACCATATTTTGGTTGATTTGTAAGATTGGATTGTGTGCTCAAACCGATTAGTTTTCTTGTTTTTTTTTAACTCGACCAGGTGCTGCTTTAGGGGCATTGGTTACGGCGAAGGCTATAAATTTGCAACTTGCCTTATACAGCGTCTCGGTTTCCCAAAACAGGTTACATGTGGTCTAATTACTTAACTGCGCTATTTATTAAGAGCTCAAAAAATAAAATTAGGGTATAAAATTTGATTTTTGGCAGAACGAAACAATTTCAAATAGTTATTTCGTCAAAGAGTTTTTATTCATTACGTGTTGATTAAACACATACGCTTATTGACAAAGCCGATAGTGTTATGAAGTTCGTCTGCATTAACTGGAGTTGCTTCACCCCTGATCGGTTTCCGTCATTTCCGTCTACCTTCTGAAAATCAATATTCTGCGCACATTAACTTTTCGCGCAGCTAACAGTTGAAAATATGCGCAACTGAAATTTTGCATGGCGGAGAAGTGACCCAGCAAACACGCGACGTTGCAACAACGTTGCGGCAACGTTGCTTTTAAGTCGCGACGTCGCCTGACCAAAAAACAACGTTGCAGCAACGTCGGAAATTTAACGTCGCAGTTGCAACTTCAATCTAACGTTGCTGCAACGTTGTTTTTTGGTAGCGATTGCAACGCAATATCACGACAAAAACCTAACGTTGCTGCAACGTTGTTTTTTGGTAGCGATTGCAACGTAATATCATGAGCAAAAACTTAACGTTGCTGCAACGTTGTTTTTTGGTAATGATTGCAACGTAATATCACGACCAAAATCTAACGTTGCTGCAACGTTGTATGGTGGTTGTGGAAATTACTTACAAAAATTATATTTATGGAGATCAAAGAGAGAAACACAGGTCCGTAGCAGGGGGACAGGTTTTTGGCACAGTATGATGCATCCCGTTAGTTGTTGCTGAGACGCCAGACAAAATTTTGAGACTTAACCCCCTTGATTTCCTAAAAACGCATTCTCGGAATAAGTTTTCTCCCCATTATCATCATCGACAAACAATTTTTGGGAGCCGTGTCCCCTGATCCCACGCTGCTACGGCCCTGAAACATGGGACCTTGGGAACGAGTTTGTCAAGTTTTTATTCTGGCCAGTCTGACTTAGAGTAGTGTAGATAATATATATCTAAATGTTGCATGGTAAGTGCGGCCACGATATATTCTAGCGCGCTTTTTACAACGAGGGTTCGCCACAAGCTTTATTTGAAACATGAAATGTTTTGGATGGTTGTCTTGGTATGTGCTGTGTTTATTTGTTTTTATTTTGTATCAAATTTTTTACTGCAAAGTTAGCTTTATGGTTGTTAGAATAATAACTTGTTTTTTTAATGAACTGGATGAGTTTTTTTGCTAAGCAAATGTAGGATTATATGACTGGAAGTCTTCTAAAAAAGTTGATTTTTTAAATATACATAGCTAGGTAGCTACTAGCTAGATAGCTAGCTGACAGGTAAAAGTTCTAAAGGAGAGCAAGTAAAAACAAACCTAGCATACCCACAAAAATATTTTTATTTTTATAAGCCAATATAATATGATCTGTTTCTGTGCCCAACTAGTTATTTGTGGTATTCCAAAAAAATTTATTGGGTCATACTGATATTATAAGATCGCTTTTTCTCAGTTCTGATAAAATATCAACAAGGTTGAACAAATGAGGAGCTTAAACGATTTCTTTTTAAAAAAGAATGTTGTAGAAATAAACTTTTCATATTGATCAGCCTTCCTAATTTAATTTATTTCACCTCGGCAAAAATTGCAGATGTGAACTATGATTTGTCTGTTTCAGCTCGACAAACTTGTGCTTTAGTTTAGATTTTGTTTGTGATCGTTATGCTTGTTGATCTTACATTTGCTTTTGTGTTTATTTTTATTCCTAACTCAGAAACACGAAATTCTGTTCAATTCTGTCTGTTCTTTTATTTCTGACTACGAGTACTTTTCTCGAATATATTTTGAATTGACTTCCATTATTTCATTCTAGCGAGTGTTATGGTGAATAAACAGGCGGCAAATGCAGCTGAAATAGAAAATGAAATGGCATCCGTATTGAAGTACGCCCCAGACCGGGATGGTGCGACTGGACGAAATGCGAAAAAGTGCAGAATAACTTTAACTTCTATTTGCAAATTTATATATATAGCCAGGCAAAACTTCAGTTTCGCACTAAAACAAATCTTACAACCTAAAAATGTTGATTTGGTTTACTTCTTTTTTGTTGTTCCTACACGTCAATATTTTTGACATTAAATAGATTTTTTTCTTATTTGTATTTATTACTGAAACCTTATGCAGCTAACATGTATGTTCATCTAACAAATCGTAATCATGACAAATGCACGCTGTAATTCCTTATACAAACAACTGGAATAAACGAGGCAATATTTTTGTAACCCTTAAAGGGTTTACGCAAGAGGTTTTAAAGATTACGACTTCTTAGATTAACTGTATGTAAAAAAATATTTTAATGTAGATGTTTTATATTTATTACTGAAAACCTTAATTTAAGCAGATAACATGTAAAATGATATTTATAATGTATATTGTTCAACTAAGAATTATTTTATTACTAAAAGCTTTCGTCTTCTTGAAAAAAACCATGTTGTTACAACGTTACTTTAAACCTCTTTAAAACTTCTTCGAACGTCATATACGCAACGTTGTTATGACGTAATGGCATACACCGTTGCTGTAATGTTACTTTATAGGTATTTTGACGTCGTTCGAACGTCATACGCAACGTTGTTATGACGTGATCCCGCGGCCAGCGAAAAAAAAACTAGCAAAAATCGTTGCAGCGACGTTGTCGCAACGTTACTACAACGTTACTTTATAGTTATCCTGAAGTCGTTCGAACGTCATAACGCAACGTTGTTATGACGTTTCGTGCAACGTCGTCGCGATTTTCATTCGCAACGTTCATGCGACGTCAGTGCAACGTCACAGGGCGACGTTGTTACAACGTTGTAGCAACGTTGCGGTGGTTACTGGGGACAGAATTGAGGAAAATTTCTTGCTGAAATATGCTGATACACATACTCAATTTCTAAAAAAATACTCCAGCCACATTGACGACGTAAAAGTATTGTAGTGTGTGACTCGTTTTTCATTGCCATTCTAAAGTTGTTTTATTAAGGGGGGAGACCCCTCAGAAATTTTTAGTTTTTAAAAAAAAAAGAAATAGGGCTTTTCTATGGAAAAACTATCGCTTTTTGGATTTCAAGATATTCAAGGTAGACCTTTTTAGTGATAGTGCTACCATTTTTAAATTTATGACTGCGCAATGCAGTATGGGAAAATCAGGGTATCTTATGTAGTTTCGGCGAAGGTTACCTACTGTAAACATCTCTTATAATAATACAGAGACTGTGTCTGTCCGTAACAGGTAAAGTGGATGAGTTCATTTTCCTTTGATGTTGCCGAAAAAAATCTTTGATGTTGCCGTAAAATATATGTCTTCTTTGTCGTGAAAAGCTGCGAGTTTTGTGTGGTTTGTTAAATGAAGTTCTAGCACAAAGTAACGGAAATTGTGTTTGCAAAAAAGATGGCTGTCCTTTTTAAGCATTTGTCTTCTCTTGCCTTCAAAATAAATCTACAAAAACATTTGAAAAAAGGCATGGTATGTAAATGAAGTATAGCAAGGTTTCAAAGGTTTGTTTATGTTTTTTTTAGTTTTAATGATATTATTGATGCGAGACATGTTTGTTAGCTAGCATCATAAAGCCAACCACACCAACAACAACCTAATAGCTAGCTAGCTCGGAATTTATAAATATGTAGCCATGTTCTTTATACCTAGCTAAGTCTCCAGTTTATATTCAACTGACCAGCTATTAGCTGCTGTAGCTAGCTTATGTTAGCTTCAAACTTAACATTCCAAGTACCTAGCTAACTTCTGAGTTTTATGTTGCTTTTTACATGTAAGAGCTACCGTAGTTATCTTAGTGGTCTTTGCTAAGAATGTGGCTGTAACTTATTTCACTTGACATTTTAAGCTTTTCACATTTTGTGTATGCAAATAATGTATTTTTCACATTTTGTGTAACTAAACTTATATATACATCGGTTACATGCAATATGACGAAACTATTTTTATTTAAAATGTAGTAATTCTGTTACCTTAAGTGTAGTGATTTTTGTTGTTCTAGATGTTCTGACTAATATGTTTTTGTTTATGACAATTTGAAAAGTTTCAACTTTTTTGAGGGAGTACAACACCAAAAAAATTGTGTTTTTCTTTTATATAATTCTTATTTGACAGAGGTTTTTGACATTATGGGGAAACTTTACGTAGCTTTTTCACATTTTTTGATTTTGTTGCAGTATTTACATGGGTTGGTGATTATTTATTTTATTTTTTTATTTTTTTGGGAAAGGCAGCGGAAGGATTCACATTTTTTACCCTAAATGTAAAAAATGTACATGAAAGGCTAGGGTAACTTTTCATTTATATATATACATAATGTATATAATATATACAAACTGTTGTGTGTTTTTTGAAATGTTATGTGTTAATATCATACAATATACCGAAAGAATTAATTTTGTAGAATTTTACTTTACACCTTGCAAGCCATTCCAGTTTTTATATTAAAATGAGAAATTCAACTGACATTATGTATACAAAATGTAAAATTCCCACAAAATCCATCAAACGTTATTAACCCTGAAAATTTTAAACATTTTCCTGATGTAAATTTAATTTCTTCCAATTTATGGTTTTGACATATTCATGTAAGAGTTTGTGGGCAAAGACATAAATCAGCATGCTAAAAGAACTGACGTTTGTTGACGTAGAATTACTAAACACAACCGTTTTTTACATTTAGTGTAAACTTTTGTGCATATGGCCATATTCAATATATATATACACCAAAAGAGTTAGCTACTTTGTTGATTTTGGTTTTATACTCTTTGTAAGCTATTGTTTTCTTCTTTTTGACATTTTGGATTAAATTATTGTTGCAGAAGGCATATACAATATGCATATAAAAAAATTGGAATTTTGCAAATTTCTGTTTTACCACTCAATTTTCACATTTTATATAAATTCTTTGGGACAGGATGGTATGAAATAGACCAAAATACCTGATCTTAGTTGTTTTTAATTTACAGGTTGTGCCTTGTGAAACTTTAAGGTGGACATTTTGTGTAAGACAATGGCATGACATATACTGATAGAACTGATTTTTGTTGTTTTAGATGTTATAACTGAAACTTTTTTTTATATATTTATGTTATTTTGTGAGGAAGGACCATACACAGAAGAATTAGATTTTACACATTGCAAGCTGCGTTTTCTATATTTTGTATAAATTCTTACTGGTGAGGACTCTGTACAACATAACGAAATGATTGATCCTTCTCTATTTAAATTTGATGTGTTCCAAATCGCAGTTTTTTAAAAAAAAATTGGTGAAATTTACCTGGGTTTTTGACATTTGTGGTTAAAATTTCTCAGCAGAGAATAGTATGGTTGCCGTTTATATTGTTTGTGTTGCAAACTGCTGTTTTTTAAATTCTGTGTAAACTTTTGTGGAAAAAGAGCACATTTTTGTACAATTAGACTGTGAGCTGTTGTGTAAGTTGATTTTTTTTATATTTTGTGTTATAAACTTTTTTTAAACTTTAAACTAACTGTAAGTAATGCCAGTTTTGCTGGAAGAAAAGTCCACGGTTTCACGTTTTTGTTTTTATTAAGAACTTCACAAAATATTGCAGGAATAAATATTTGGTGATGATAAAAAATTACTGAATGTTCAGACTGAAACTGTTTAACTGTTGTGAGGGAGGACCGTATGCAAGTATATATACTAAAAAAATAATTTGATATTCTACACTTTCCAAGTTGCACTGAAATGACTGCTTTTTTTGAGTTGAATTTGATGGGTTTCATATCCTTTTTGTGGAAGATTTTATGGGTGAAGACAATATAGAACATGCCAATTGAACTGATTTTTGTTCATATTTTGATTTGCTCCTCAGAAACCTTTGTGTTCTACATTTATTGTAAACTTTTCAATGTTTTCAAAATAATAATTTTTGTTGATTTGAAATTTACTCCTTGCTCATTGCTTTTTCGACATTTCAGTTTAAAATGTTTGGTAAAGTCAGTATGGATCATTAGACAAAAAAATTGTTTTTTTAACCAATTAATTTTTACATTTTGTGCATATTTTTGCGGGAGAGGATGGTATGCAACCGAATAAATAATTTTTCAAAGTTTAACATTTTGTTCTTTAGTGTTTTGTGTTTGTTTAAGTTTGGCTTTTTGATATTGTTCAGGTTGTATTGTTGTAGTATAAGCATTTAGGGAAAAGACAATGTTCAAAATGCGTAAACAACTTATTTTCATAGATCTGTGCTTACTGTTGCAGCCTTTCTTTTTGACAAATATTGAAAGTTTTCAACATAATCACATAATAAGATGTATACATATTTGAGATGTGTTATTTCTGACATTATTATTATTGTTGTCGTAACTGTCTGGGTTGTGACTGTCAATGTTGTCACTTTCTACCAACTAGTCTCTATAATAATAGCCGTATTATGTGTGTTCAAAATGGTTGCGCGCAGTTTTTTCGGAAAATTATCGCGGGCCCCGATTTTTACGGACCTCCGTTTTTCGGTTGGGCGCATCTTAATTTCGGAATAATTTCGGAATCACGCCAGAACCGGATAAACAACATGCTACGGAGGCCATTTCAGTTTGGAAGTGATAGTGTCAAGTTTGCAGATCTGTTTGACCTTTTTGTCTTCTATAAGCTTTTTACTTTTGTAGTATTTCTTTTCTTTCTGTTTTCACATGTTTTTGCCCACATACAAATCTTAAATCATCAATTTTAAGAGTTTGGCAAGGAACGTAGATTTTGAATCAGCTTGGCTAGCTAGCTAGCTAACTTAGCTTTACTTATTCCTGTTCTTTTGACGTTTTTATTCAGTTTGGCATACTATTATTCATTCGTAATTAGTGTTGTGGCTATCTAATTAGCTCTTTAGCTACCTCTAACTTAAAAGTGACAGTAGCTAAACAGTTTGGCTATCAACAAAATTCCTAATAATAATTATGCTAAATACAGTCAGGTGGCTGCAGCTTTTATTACTGTTATGAAAATTTATTCTGCAAAATAAAATAGCTGAGTAATTTTTTTAACTGAACCAGGTTAACGCCAGGCTGTTCACTGATTTTTTTAAAAACTAAAGCGATACGGATTTTGGAAAATGGTATTACCCCTATGCTCATGTATGACACGATTCACCTGTTAAGCGCTCAGCCTGGTGTTAACGACAGGCTGTTTCCTGTGTTTTTATTTGAACCGTTGTGATAAAGTTTCTTTGGAAAATGTTATTACGCCTAATACTCATGTATGACATGATTTAACCTGTTAAGTGCTCAGCCTGGTGCTAATGACAGCCTGTTTCCTGTTTTATTTAAGCCGTTGCGATAAAGTTTTTTTTGGAAAATAGTATTATGCCTGTTACTCATGTGTGACACGGTTTACCTGCAATAAACGTTCAACACGGTGTAAATAGGCTGTTTTGTGTGCTTTTTATTTAAACCGAATTTGCAATAAATTTTTTTTGGAAAATGGTATTATGCCTATATGCCCGTTCAACTCTGTTTAGCTGTACTAACCGCTCAGTCATGTGTTAACAATGGACTGTTTCTTGTGTTTTTATTTAAACATAGGCTGCAATGAAGTGTTTTTCAAAAGGGTTTTATCCCTACCCGCATGTGAGACTCCGTTTAACTGTACTTAGCGCTAAGCCTGGTTTCACAATTAATTTTTTAACTTTCACAGTTATTCCGCAAAATAAAATAATAGTGACCGGTTGTTTTTGCTATGACGGGTAACAACGGTTTGTAAACTCTGTTTTTATTTCACCTATCATTGCAGGAAAGTTGTTTTTTGAAAAATATGTTACAGTCGCCAAACTATAATGGTGTATGCGCTTCACTTGATTTACGGCATACTGTATACCTGTACTAAAGCGCTCCACCTGATCGTGTGACACAGTTTTCGGCTCTTATTAAGCGCTCAACAGAGTGTTCAACGCCGGGTCACACCTTGACTTGTGGCTTACCCCGGCGTTTCGACGCCGGGTTTCCCGGCTAGTCTCTTTAATAATAGCCGTATTATGTGTGTTCAAAATATTTGCGCACAGCTTTTTTCGGAAAAATAGCGCGGGGCCCGATTTTTACGGACCTGCGTTTTTCGGCTAGACGCCGCTTAATTTCGGAATAATTTTGGAATCGCGCCAGAACCGGATAAACAACATGCTACGGAGGCCATTTCAGATGGGAAGTGATGGTGTCAAGTTTGCAGATCTGTTTGACCTTTTTGTCTTCTATAAGCTTTTTACTTTTGTAGTATTTCTTTTCTTTCTGTTTTCACATGTTAAGGCACATATATTTACGGGTTTTTTTGCCCACATACAAATCTTAAATCATCAATTTTAAGAGTTTGGCAAGGAACGTAGATTTTGAATCAGCTAGCTAACTTAGCTTTACTTATTCCTGTTAATTTGACGTTTTTATTCAGTTTGGTATACTATTATTCATTCGTAATTGGTGTTGCGGCTACCTCTAACTAAAAGTGACAGTAGCCAAATACAGTTTGGCTATCAACAAAAATAATAATTGTGCTAAATACAGTCAGGTGGCTACAGCTTTTATTACTGTTATGAAAATTTATTCTGCAAACTGAACCGGGTTAACGCCAGGCTGTTCACTGATTTTTTTTTAAAACTAAATTAATAAGGATTTTTGGAAAATGTTATTACCCCTATGCTCATGTATGACACGATTCACCTGTTAAGCGCTCAGCCTGGTGTTAACAACAGGCTGTTTCCTGTGTTTTTATTTGAACCGTTGTGATAAAGTTTCTTTGGAAAATGTTATTATGCCTAATACTCATGTATGACATGATTTAACCTGTTAAGTGCTCAGCCTGGTTCTAATGACGGGCTGTTTCCTGTGTTTTTATTTAAGCCGTTGCGGTAAAGTTTTTTTTGGAAAATAGTATTATGCCTGTTACTCATGTGTGACACGGTTTACCTGCAATAAACGTTCAACATGGTGTAAATAGGCTGTTTTGTGTGTTTTTTATTTAAACCGAAGTTGCGATAAATTCTTTTTGGAAAATGGTATTATGCCTATATGCCCGTTCAACTCTGTTTAACTGTACTAACCGCTCAGTCATGTGTTAACAATGGACTGTTTCTTGTGTTTTTATTTAAACATAGGCTGCAATGAAGTGTTTTTCAAAAGGGTTTTATCCCTACCCGCATGTGAGACTCTGTTTAAGTGTACTTAGCGTTAAGCCTGGTGTCACAATTAATTTTTTAACTTTCACAGTTATTCCGCAAAATAAAATAATAGTGACCGGTTGTTTTTGCTATGACGGGTAACAACGGTTTGTAAACTCTGTTTTTATTTCACCTATCATTGCAGGAAAGTTGTTTTTTGAAAAATATGTTGCAGTCGCAAAACTATAATGGTGTATGCGCTTCACTTGATTTACGGCATACTGTATACCTGTACTAAAGCGCTCCACCTGATCGTGTGACACAGTTTACGGCTCTTATTAAGCGCTCAACAGAGTGTTCAACGCCGGGTCACACCTTGACTTGTGGCTTACCCCGGCGTTTCGACGCCGGGTTTCCCGGCTATCTCTATAATAATAGCCGTCGTCTGTCTGTCTGTTCAAAAGGGTTACCGATATCCCTTTGATCTTTCCGCGAGTTTTTAGAAAACAGGGGGTTGTTTAATTGGAAATCGTTTTGTTGATTCAAATAAATTTCAGAAATTAATTTATTTCCTGAATTAATTTAATTACTATAATTTATTAACCTTAATAAAATAATAAATTAAGCGACTAAAATAAATGCATTAGGTTAATACGCTAAATTTAATAATAATAATTAACCCCCGTGATCTCAATCGCAGGCGGACGGAAAATCCCCGCGGCCCTGCTGCTTTATTTTGGATCCCCGGCAGACCCCGTTTTTTACGGCTTTGTTTTTACCGCTCACCCGTTTTAACCAATCACGAGGCTCGATTGTCACTAATAACCAATCCAAGTTCTTCGCGGCCTCAGCATGCCGACGGAGGACCCATGCTTAACTTACGAAGGTCATTTTTGGTTTAACAGTGATGTTGAGAGGTTTGTAGGTCTCCGTTTGATCCTTTTCTCTCTAAATACTTTGTACCTACAGGAATATTTAGTTTCTGTATGTTTTCACATGTTAAGGTGAATATTTCATCACGTTTTCTAGCTACGTATAAATCTTAAACAAACCAATTTTAAGTTTTTGGCTAGCTACAAAACGTAAATTTTGAGGCAGCTAGCTATAGCTATCTTTATTTATTCCAATCCTTTAAAGTTTTTATTCAGTTTGGTATATTGTTATTTATTTTTATGTTGGAGTTGGGTCTATACCTAGCTAGCTCCTCTTAGCTACCTCTGGCTAAAAAGTGAAAGTAGCCAAATGCAGTTTGGCTGCAACACAATTCTTTATTCTTATGCTAAATGCAGTTAGCAGCGACCACTTTTATTACTGTTTTAAAAATTTATTCTGCAAAATAAAATTGCTGAGTAATTTCTTAAACTGAACCAGGTTATCGCCAGGCTGTTCACTGATTTCTTTTAAAACCGAAGCGATAAGGATTTTTGGAAAATGGTATTGCCCCTATGCTCATGTATGACACGATTCACCTGTTAAGCGCCCAGTCTGGTGTTACCGACGGGCTGTTTCCTCTGTTTTTATTGAAAACGTTGTGATCAAATATCTTTGGAAAATTTTATTACGCCTATTACTCATGTATGACACGATTTACCTGTTAAGTGCTCAGCCTGGTGTTAATGACGGGCTGTTTCCTGTGTTTTTATTTCATCCGTTGTGATAAAAATTTTTTTACCTGCAATAAACGTTCAACCCGGTGTTCACAACAGGGTGTTTTAAGGGTTTTTTATTTATTTATTGAAGTTGCGATAAGTTTTTTTTGTAAAAGGCTATTATGGCTATAATGCATGTGTGACGACATTTACCTGTACTAAGTGCTCAGTCTGGTGTCATGATTAATTTGTTAAGATTTACTGAAACTTTATTCCGCAAAATAAAATAATATTGACTAATTTTTTTTGTTATGACGGGGTAACAACAGGTTGTAAACTGTGTTTTTATTTCGGCTAAAATTGCAGTAAAGTTATATATATATATATATTTAAAAAAATACATTACAACCGAAACACTATAATGTTGTGTGAGCTTTACTCGATTCACGACATATTCTGCATACCTGTGCTGGAGCGCACCAATTATGCAGTTTTTTTAGCTGGATGGGGTAACGACAGGATTTTTCCTGTGTTTTAACTTAAACCGAAGTTGCAGTAAAGTTTTTTTGAAAAGGCTATTTATGCGCCCTTGGCCCGCTGCCATGATTAAGTTTGGAACTTTCACGAAAACTTATTCCGCAAAACAAAATAATATTGCCTGATTGTTTTTGCTATGACGGAGTAACAATGGTTTGTAAACTCTGTTTTTATTTTAGCTTTTTTTATTTTAGCTTTTTTTGCGGGAAATTTATTTTAAAAAAAATATGTTACAGTCGGAACACCACAATGGTGTATGCGCTTCACTTGATTTACCACTTACTGCATACCTGTACAAAAGCGCTCCACCTGACTCTGTCACACAGTTTGCAGTTCTTATTAAGCGCTTCTTAGGGCGTTCAACAACAGTTACTTTTGGCTTACCCCTGCGTTTCGACCCCGGGTTTCCCGGCTAGTCTCTATAATAATAGCCGTATTCTGTCTGTGTGTTCAAAAGGGTTACCGATATTCCTTTGATCTTTCCGCGACTTTTTAGAAAACAGGGGGTTGTTTAATCGTAAATCTTATTATTAACTAAAATAAATTCCAGAAATCAATTTATTTCCTTAAATAATTTAATTACTTCAATTTATTAACCTTTAATTAAAAAAATAAAATAAGTGATTAAAATGAATGCATAATTTTAATACGCCATTTTTAATAATAATTGCCCCCGTGATGTCAATCGCCGATTCCGCTCATGAGCCACAAAAAACAAATAGGACAGTTTTACTGACAGTTTAACTTACTTTGTTTTGACCGCTCGCACGTATGTACCAATTAAAACGCCTGATTCTTTGAAAAACCAATCCAAGATTTTCGCGGCCTGGACATGCCAACGAACAAACATGACGACGAAGGCCATTTTGGTTTTGAAAGTGGTCGTGGTCAGTAGTGTTAGGTTTGTTGTTGATCTGTTTCACCTTTTTGTGTTCTAAAAGCTTTTTACTTTGGAAATATTTGTTTTCTGTATGTTTTTACATGCTAAGATAAATATATTGTCACGTTTTTTAGCCATGTACAAATCTTGAACGCACCATTTTTAGGATTTTTGGCTAGGAACGAAGATTTTGAAGGCTAGCTAGCTAGAGCCTTACTTATTACTAATCTGTATGGTATAAGAGCTTTTTATCCTACCCAACATTTATTTTTATGTTGATAGTGTAGCCATTTAGCTAGCTCCTATCCTTGGCTAAAGAGTGAGAGCATAAAGATAAAAATGCAGTTTGGCCACAACAATATTCTTAAGCGATAATTCTTATGCTAAATGCAGTTAGCTAGGTAGCTAGCATCTGTTATTGTTTTCCTGAAACTTTTTCTGCAAATTAAATGGCTGAGCAATTGTTTTAGCTGGACGGGTAACGACAGGCTGTTCCCTGTGTTTTCATTTAAACCGAAGTTGCGATGAAGTTTTTTTGGAAAAGGGTACTTCTATACGCCTGTTCAACTCTGTTTAACTGTACTAAGCGGTTAGCCCAGTTTTAACCACAGACTGTTTTTTGTAAAACCTGTACTAATTTTTAAACTTTCCCGAGTATCACGCCTGTACGGATGGGCAACACTGTTTACCTGAACTAACTCCTCAGCCCTGTGTTAGCAATGGACTTTTTCTTGTGTTTTAATTTAAACAGAGTCTGCGAGAAAGTTTTTTTCAAAAGGGTATTATCCCTATACGTCTGTGCAGCACCGTTTAACTGTACTAAGCGCTCAGCTTGGTGTCACGATTAATTTTTTAACTTTTACAAAAACTTATTCCGCAAAATAAAATAATATTGTTTGATTGTTTTTGCTATAACGGAGTAACAACGCTTTGTAAACTCTGTTTTTATTTCAGCTATTGTTGCGTTAAAGTTATTTTTTTGAAAATTATGTTACAGTCGCAACACCATAATGGTGCATGCGATTTACTTGATTTACGACATACTGTATACCTGTACTAAAGCGTTCCACCTGATCGTGTGACACAGTTTACAGCTCTTATTAAGCGCTCCTCAGAGTATTCAACGCCGGATCACACCTTGACGTTTGGCTTACCCCGGCCATAATGGTGTATGCGCTTTACTTGATTTACGACATACTGTATACCTGTACTAAAGCGTTCCACCTGATCGTGTGACACAGTTTAGGCTCTTATTAAGCGCTCCTAAGAGTATTCAACGCCGGATCACACCTTGACGTTTGGCTTACCCCGGCGTTTCGACGCCGGGTTTCCCGGCTAGTCTCATTAATAATAGCCGTATTCCGTCTGTCTGTTCGTGCGTCAAAAGCGACTTGTGTTAACCACGCACGAAATACTAGCCCGCTAGCGCAGGGACGAGAAACCCGTCGGGCCCCCACCGGCACATGGACAATTGCCGCTAAAATAAAGGTCCAATCAGGAGCGGAGTTTTATATAAATGACCAATCAGAAACTAAAGCTCTTTATATTTCTTAGCAACGATTTTTACGTTATCGGTCCGAAATTTGGCAAGCAGATTGAACCAACTCATGCTGGAGAAAGAAAAGTTTCTTAACTGTTTGCTTTATTTTTTCTTTCTGATACTTTTATTTGTATTCTAACAAGATTGCAGTTTCTTTTAAAAGTACTTTCGGGTATTTTTTCTATTTGTTTACATGTTTATTCACCTATATACTTTATAGTTAGCTAGCTAGCTAGCTAAGCTACTTATTCAGCCACCTAGAGGTTTGTATTAGTTTTATTTGCCTCTTACTATCACGTTCTCTAGCCATATATTAATCTTAAACAAAACCAATTTTAAGATTCTGGCTACCAACGTAGATGTTAGCTAACACTTCTGATTTTTGTGTTATCTTCGCCAATCTGATTTTTACTTGGTTGTGACTGGGGGGTTAGCTACCTCTAACTAAAATGTAAAAGTAACCAAATACAGTTGGCTGCAACAGAATTTTTAAGTAATCTTTTTCATACTAAATGCAATTAAGTAGTTAGCTACCACTTTACTGTAATATAAACTTTAGCAAAAGTCAAAAGTTTATTAATGAGACATGGAGTACCTGTGCTATGTGCCTATCCCGTGTTGTTAATCGACGGTCTGTTTCCTGTGTTTTTATTTAAACTGAAGTAATTTGGAAAAAGCTATTAAGCTTATAGGTATGTGCGACACATTTTACCTGTACTGTTTTTGGAAAAGGCTGTTACGCCTAGGCGCAATGTGCGATATGGTTTACCAGAACTAAGGGGTCAGCCCACTGTGACAATTAATTTTTAAACTTCCTCGGTAATCACCCCTGTAGGGATGTGCGACACGGTTTACCTGGACTAACCGCTCAGCCCTATGTTAGCAAGGGACTGTTTCTTGTGTTTTCATTTAAAGAGAGTCTCCCTATACGCCTGTGCAACACCATTTAACTGTACTAAGCGCTCAGTCCAGTGTCACAATTAATTTTTTAAATTTATTCCGCAAAGTAAAATAATAGCGACCGATTGTTTTTGCTATGACAGGGTAACAACGGTTTGTAAACTCTATTTTTATTTCAGCTATCGTTGCGGGAAAGTTATTTTTTGAAAAATATGTTACAGTCACAACACTATAATGGTGTATGCACTTCACTTGATTTACGACATACTGTATACCAGTACTAAAGCGCTCCACGCGCTCCACAGCTGTTCCACAGCTGTTCCACGCCGGGTCACACCTTGACTTGTGGCTTACCCCGGCGATTCGACGCCGGGTCTCCCGGCTAGTCTCTATAATAATAGCCGTCGTCTGTCTGTCTGTTCAAAAGGGTTACCGATATCCCTTTGATCTTTCCGCGAGTTTTTAGAAAACAGGGGGTTGTTTAATTGGAAATCGTATTGTTGATTCAAATAAATTTCAGAAATTAATTTATTTCCTGAATTAATTTAATTACTATAATTTATTAACCTTAATAAAATAATAAATTAAGCGACTAAAATAAATGCATTAGGTTAATACGCTAAATTTAATAATAATAATTAACCCCCGTGATCTCAATCGCAGGCGGACGGAAAATCCCCGCGGCCCTGCTGCTTTATTTTGGATCCCCGGCAGACCCCCGTTTTTTACGGCTTTGTTTTTACCGCTCACCCGTTTTAACCAATCACGAGGCTCGATTGTCACTAATAACCAATCCAAGTTCTTCGCGGCCTCAGCATGCCGACGGAGGACCCATGCTTAACTTACGAAGGTCATTTTTGGTTTAACAGTGATGTTGAGAGGTTTGTAGGTCTCCGTTTGATCCTTTTCTCTCTAAATACTTTGTACCTATAGGAATATTTAGTTTCTGTATGTTTTCACATGTTAAGGTGAATATTTCATCACGTTTTCTAGCTACGTATAAATCTTAAACAAACCAATTTTAAGTTTTTGGCTAGCTACAAAACGTAAATTTTGAGGCAGCTAGCTATAGCTATCTTTATTTATTCCAATCCTTTAAAGTTTTTATTCAGTTTGGTATATTGTTATTTATTTTTATGTTGGAGTTGGGTCTATACCTAGCTAGCTCCTTTTAGCTACCTCTGGCTAAAAAGTGAAAGTAGCCAAATGCAGTTTGGCTGCAACACAATTCTTTATTCTTATGCTAAATGCAGTTAGCAGCGACCACTTTTATTACTGTTTTAAAAATTTATTCTGCAAAATAAAATTGCTGAGTAATTTCTTAAACTGAACCAGGTTATCGCCAGGCTGTTCACTGATTTCTTTTAAAACCGAAGCGATAAGGATTTTTGGAAAATGGTATTGCCCCTATGCTCATGTATGACACGATTCACCTGTTAAGCGCCCAGTCTGGTGTTACCGACGGGCTGTTTCCTCTGTTTTTATTGAAAACGTTGTGATCAAATATCTTTGGAAAATTTTATTACGCCTATTACTCATGTATGACACGATTTACCTGTTAAGTGCTCAGCCTGGTGTTAATGACGGGCTGTTTCCTGTGTTTTTATTTCATCCGTTGTGATAAAAATTTTTTTACCTGCAATAAACGTTCAACCCGGTGTTCACAACAGGGTGTTTTAAGGGTTTTTTATTTAAATTGAAGTTGCGATAAGTTTTTTTTGTAAAAGGCTATTATGGCTATAATGCATGTGTGACGACATTTACCTGTACTAAGTGCTCAGTCTGGTGTCATGATTAATTTGTTAAGATTTACTGAAACTTTATTCCGCAAAATAAAATAATATTGACTAATTTTTTTTGTTATGACGGGGTAACAACAGGTTGTAAACTGTGTTTTTATTTCGGCTAAAATTGCAGTAAAGTTATATATATATATATATTTAAAAAAATACATTACAACCGAAACACTATAATGTTGTGTGAGCTTTACTCGATTCACGACATATTCTGCATACCTGTGCTGGAGCGCACCAATGATGCAGTTTTTTTAGCTGGATGGGGTAACGACAGGATTTTTCCTGTGTTTTAACTTAAACCGAAGTTGCAGTAAAGTTTTTTTGAAAAGGCTATTTATGCGCCCTTGGCCCACTGCCATGATTAAGTTTGGAACTTTCACGAAAACTTATTCCGCAAAACAAAATAATATTGCCTGATTGTTTTTGCTATGACGGAGTAACAATGGTTTGTAAACTCTGTTTTTATTTTAGCTTTTTTTATTTTAGCTTTTTTTGCGGGAAATTTATTTTAAAAAAAATATGTTACAGTCGGAACACCACAATGGTGTATGCGCTTCACTTGATTTACCACTTACTGCATACCTGTACAAAAGCGCTCCACCTGACTCTGTCACACAGTTTGCAGTTCTTATTAAGCGCTTCTTAGGGCGTTCAACAACAGTTACTTTTGGCTTACCCCTGCGTTTCGACGCCGGGTTTCCCGGCTAGTCTATATTATAATACCCGTGTGCGTCTGTCTGTCACGCAAAATGGGTACCGATATCCCTTTGATCTTTCCGCGATTTTTAAAAACCAGGGGGTTGTTTAATCGAAAATCTTATTACTGATTAAAATATATTAAAAAAATTAATTTATTTCCTTAAAAAATTTAATCATTTTAATTTACTAACCTTAATTAAATAAATAAATTAGGTAATTGAAACGAACGCATTATTTAAATACGTCATTTTTAATAATAATTACCCCCGTGATCTCAATCGCCAATTCCGCTCGGGAGCCACAGAAAACAAATAGGACAGTTTTACTGACAGTTTTATTACTTTGTTTTGACCGCTCGCACGTAGTATACCAATCAAAACGCCTAATTCTTTGAAACACCAACCCAAGATTTTCGCGGCTTGGCGATGCCAAACGAAGGAACATGATGACAAAGGCCATTTTGGTTTTCAAAGTGGTCGTGGCCAGTGCTGGGTTTGAAGGTCTGTTTGTCCTTTTTTGTCTTCTAAAAGCTTTTTATTTTGTAATATTGTTTTCAATATGTTGTTAAATGTTCAGATAAATATAGTGTCACGTTTTTTAGCCATGTATAAATCTTAAACGCACCATTTTTAGGATTTTTGGCTAGGAACGAAGATTTTTAAGGATCATTCTACAGCCACCTAGCTAGCTAGCTACCCTTAGTTAGTTATTACTATTCAGTTTGGTATAACAGCTTTTTATCCTAGCCCATATTATTTATTTCTAGCTAGCTCCTTAGCTACCTCTGGATAAAAAGTGAAAGTAGCCAAATGCACCGTTTGCCTGCAACACAATACACCTTTACGATAATTCGGGAAAACTAACACTCCATCGCAGCTTATTTTGCGATCGGAGGAGGTAAACATCACACATTTATAAGAGTTTATTAGGGAGAAAACACGTTTTTTCGTGATAACTTTTTTTGCCGCATTTTGTTTTTAATGAAAAGTACACATAAGTTGTATCTTATTATTATTAACGTTTCCTGAAAATTTGAAAGAAATTGATACGACGGAAGTTAAAAACCTGGAGAAAACACGCTTTCGTCTCTAACAAACTCTCATAAAAACACGATTTTTACCTCCTTTTTTCCGATATTGTAAAACGATGGAGAGCCGTAGAAACGCACGTACAATTGAATTATCGTAAAGGTGTATTCTTAATTCTTATGCTAAAAATAAATGCAGGCAGTTAAGCAGCTACCACTTTTATTACTGTTATGAAAACTTATGCTGCAAAATAAAATTGCTGACTACTTTTTTTAACTAAACAGGATACGACAGGCGGTTTCCTGGATTTTTTTTAACCGAAGTCCCTATAAAGTTTTTTTAAAAATGGTGTTACGCCTATACTCATGTGCGACACGGTTTACCTGTACTAAGCGCTTAGTCCAGTGTTAACAAGGGCTGTTTCCTGTGTTTCTGTTTAACCGAAGTTGCAATAACGTTTTTTTCGGAAACGGCTATTACACCTATATGGATATGTCACATTGTTTACCTGTACTAAGCACTCAGCTGGGAGAAACATTTCTTTTGGACTTTCACCGGGAACATTCTCCGAAAAATAAAAAAGGTTGGCCAGCTGTTTATGCTATGACGGGGTGACAACGAGTTGCAATCTGTGTTTTTATTTCAGCTTAAAATGTGGAATTTTTGAAAACATTTTACACCGGAAACACCATGAATTATGTGCACTTTACTCAATTTACTACATACTATATACCTGTACCGAAGCGCTTTACCTGAATGTGTGGCACAGTTGACGGTTCTTATTAATCACTCATTCTGGTGTTCAACGCCGGATAACACAGTCACTTGTGGCTTAACTCTGCGTTTCAACAGAGTGTATCCTGTGTCATGATTAATTTGTTAACGTTTACTGCAACTTATTCTGCAAAATAAAATAATATTGACTAATTTTTTTTGCTATGATGGGGTAACTACGGGTTATAAACTGTGCTAAAAGGGTATTAAGCGTAAAACGTGCAACTAAGTGTTAACGACAGGCTGTTTTCTGTGTTTATGTTAAACCAAAGTTGTGATAAAGTTTTTTTTTGAAAAAGGTATTGTACCTACATGAATGCGCGACATTGTTTACCTGTACTAAGCGCGCTGCCCGGAGTAACATTGACTTTTCAACTTTGACCGACATGTATACCTGTACTAGAGTGTTCCACCTTAATGTGTCGCACAGTTTACGGTTCTTATTAATTGCGCCACATGATTTTTAAATGCTGGATAACACATTTACTTGTGTCTTACCCCGGCGTGCGACGCCGGGTCCTCGGCTAGTATGTATATATATGCTTGTAAAAAACATGATCAAAATTAACATTTTTTTATAAATTTGTGGCTTTAAAAAAAGCCTTTTTGTTGATAATATGTCACGAAGCCTTATGTCACTGCAATCAATTGGGGCCAGAACTACTTTACTAATGGGGGTTGCATATTAACAATAGCTGCAGCAATTATCCAAATGTGATCACACATATCGATCATTGATATTGGTAATATGTTTTCCAATAATCGGAATTCTTTCAACCGTCCATTAACCCTTTCAATGTGTATTCTTGCGCGTGCTACTCTTTTACCATGATAAACTTCTGATCTTGTAAATTTTCTTTTTTGGCGAACAAAAGGAGGTAGAACACATGTTACTTGGTGGGGCAAAAACAGATCTTGAACATTGAAACCTTTATCAAACAGAACCATAAAACCAGGATGAAATTTTGAAGCAACATTTGTATCTTCAGTAATAAAACGATCTGTGCTAGATCCAGCATAGGCAGGAGATACGTAAGAGATTGACCCCCATTTTGTACAAAATATAAGTTTTTTTAGCGTGTTTCGGCTTTAGGTGCTGTATGTTTGGTATTGTGCTGCAACATTTTTTGAATGTTCTACATATTGTTCAGTGCAGTCACCAATACCTTCACATTTGTTGAAAGTACCAGAAAAATGATGGTGCTTATATGCCAGTGTTTCATCAGGTGTTGGCCAATATATTAGTTGTTCAAGTTCAAAACTAAGAAAAATGATGAATGTTGTAATAATGTTGGAGGCATGTCCAGTCGATATTCCAAATCTGAAAGCTAAGTCAGCAACAGGCGCATCAAGTCTTATCCTCATCAACGTCATTAATATTTCATCCTCTAAGCTTAGAGAACGGCTTGGACCAGGTTTTCTCTGACAAAACAATTTGGCTGGACTATACTGATACTGTTTAGTTTTTACAGAATTGTCACCTTTGTAATATTGGAGCTTTAAATGTTTCGGCCGAACATGCTCAACAATAAATCGAAAAACGTTTGATGATGGACATCCCGTGTACAATTTTATAATTTTTTTATTACTCTGGATGCAATCCCATGACATTCTTTTATTAATTGTATTCAATGACAATTTGCTGGAAGTTGTGGATGCAGTGGACAACGTAGGCGATAAAATATTGGTATTACTAGTTGGTGATAACATTGGAATATCTAATTCTAAAGCAGACATTGAAGAGGTTGAGCAAGTGGGTGATAACAGAGTTGTCCCACTAGCTGGTGATTATAATGAAAGATCTGTTGATGAACTGGTTGGTGACATTAAAAAAGAGGCATTTTTAGGAGAAGTTAGATCAAGTGTGACACCAAAGTCAATTTCATCTACATTGTCTGGTTCTGTTTTGACACCATCTGAAGCAGTTAAAGATGGAACAAATTTATCTCTTTTGCACTTTTTGTTGGGAAGAAAAACTCTTTCTTTTGGTGCTTTTCTCTTTTTTGAGTTTTCATCTGTACCATAACCTTTTAAATACAATGTGGGTAAAGGGCTTGCATCTGTCGGTTTTCCATATTCAAAATGATTTGAACAGATCACATGATGTTTTTTAAACACAAAATACTTTCTGTTACAAGCGGACCCCCACTTAGTATACAACTTAGGGTTTCTACAAGTGTAAAAACGTAGCTCTAAACTCCCATTAAATGCAGTGATGTGCGGCTTAATGACATATTTTTCTGGATATTTACGAGCATTGTTACATGCTCCCACAGCACAACGATCATTAATTCCCATAACGATAATTATTCTTCAATTAAAACCACAGAACAACAGTACACATGAAAAGCGACTACCTTCGTTCAAGGTTTGTTTTGATTTGAGATACCCTGATTTTCCCATACTGCTTTGCGAAGTCATAAATTTAAAAATGGTAGCACTATCAGTAAAAAGGTCTATTCTCTGAAGTTAGTTGTACCATGCGACTATCTACTTTGCTTTTCCGTAATAAGTAGCTATAATTTCGAACAGCAAAGAAAAACAAAAAAATGTTCCAGACAGCTGAAAAATCATGAAGGAAACTGAAACCATAGAAGAATCAAAAGAAGATTTGTTACTTCCTACAAAACGTGCAAAAGGCATCAAGAATAATCGTTATAAAAGGAGAAAAAGAGTTAGATTACTAAAAACTATAAATATTGAAGCTCCAATAAGTAATGATATTGTAAATAATGACACTAAAGCGCCAACAGGTGCTGCCTCACCGACAAGTGAAACTGTAAATAAATAAAACCACTGTTTTGACTTTTTTGCTTATGCCAGAGCTAATAATTTTTGAGTTCAGCATCTAATTTCAATTTCAACACTACAATTATTTCCGGTTTCGATTTCCTACGTTGTACGTTTGGGTTTAAAGTTTTAATTTATGACAGCGTTAATGTATTTATCATATATCTTATTCTAGTCTTGATGTTTTTACCACACTAAGCATACACACATATTATACCTTATTTCGAAAGAAGAGCCAATTTGTATTATTTGATTGGAGTCGAAATATATAGCCATTATTATTATTATTGTTATTATTATTGTTATTATTATTATTAAATATTATAAATACCCAGACAACTTCTTCTGCTGTACATAATTCACAACAATTAGAAAGTTTGCCTGTGTTACCTTATAGTCAGAATTTTTCGCGACATTTTAATTTCGCGATAAAAATTTTGGGACAATTTCGCGATTTTTATTTTCGCGATTCGTTGCCTTGAAATTTTTTCGCGACATTTAATTTTCGCGAATTTCATAGAGTTACGGAGTGGAGGAAAAACAAAATATGATTTTTAAGTACGTTTTTCTACTCTAATAATGACATCTGTAAAAGGAAGCTTTTTTTCATAAAAGGTCAATGTTATAATCAATAAGGTAGCGGAAGAACCTTTATTTTTGATCAAGGGGGGATAGTACAACCTTTCAAACTCGCCTCGGCGTTTGCCTAAATAATGGCATTGACGTTAAGGAAAATGTCGAAAAGAAATCCCATACTGTCTTTTAGACCCATGTCCTCCGACCTCTTCTGGCCTTTGGTATCTGGTTAGGAATGTCACTAGAGGGATAAAAGAATTAAAACTGAAGAGGTTTCATAGGTGTAAGAGTTAGACAGGAAAGTTTAAAAAAAGAGGAAATTTCATAAAAAAGGAGATCGATATATAACACAAAATGCCATTTAGGTTAACAGGCAAACCGCCTTCTAAAATTGTGTTTAAAAGTGCATTTCTTCCTTAATTTTCCCGGGTTTTATCAAACTGGGTATCACCAGAATTATTTTGTTGCGAAAATTTTACGTCTGCTACCCTGTGGAGTCTAAAAAATGAAGAAAAAAAGAAAATATTTCGCGGTTTTTACTTTCGCGATTTCGTCAATTAAATTTTTTTCGCGGCATTTTAATTTCGCGAAAATGCCCAAAAATCGCGAAAATCGCGAAAATTAGTTGTCGCGAAAATTTCTGACTATAAGGTAGACAAGATTGAAGAAATTGTATCTGCAACTCCAAATGAACTCCACAAAATGTCCGGATACCAGGATCATGAACAGTATCTTGTAAAAAAAGAATGGCATCATTACTTCTTCTGAAATGTAGTCGGTTTAAGTGACTTTAAAAAAGAATTTTATACACCAAAAAATTCTGATTAGAAATCATGGAGCAGTCTATGAATCATGCCGCAGACAAGTTACGCAAAGAATGAAAAAAAAAGTGATGAAATTGTAATACCGGTGTGATGGGACGTGGCAGAAACGCGGCTTCCAGTCATAGAACGGAGTTTTCGCTGCTTTTTAAATTGAAAGGGGGAAAATGCTTGACGTTGAAGCAAGGAGTTACAAAATTTGTATTCTTAATGAACCATTGAAAAAAAAAAAAAAACGAGTTCGAAAATGTTTGAAATTACCATGTAAATAAATTAAATCTACAGTCATTGAGAGCCAAAAAATACAAAGCAGTTCATAAATTTAATGAAACTGAATTACCATTGTATGGGCCTGGTGAGTATTTTTGTTAACTTAACTCAGTGTAGGATAACGCTCTCTCGACATTTCTGTTTGTATTATTTTTAATATTTTCTTTCTTTCGGGTTTTCTAAGAACTGAAAATTTTGTACGCCGCAATAAAAATCTCAAAAACGCTTTGACTTTTTGACTGAAATTTTCAGGGATTGTTCAACTCATTAATTTCTACAAAGTGACATAGGAATTTTTTACCTACTTATCTAGATCAATTGTTTATTTTTTTTACCTGGCATATTTCTTACTATGTTACCAATCAACTTGTTCCAAATCCTGCTGGAATTTCGGTGAGGTCTTGGTGACGAACATATTTTATTATTTTATGCTATTGAGCGTACTGAACAAATTGATATTTACTTTGAGTAAAGATAAAGAAAGAAAAGATTTGTAAATAAAGGTGAAGCCACCATATTGCGCGTCCGATTTGTTGTTAAATGTTTCCAGTCTGTATCTTATATAATAATACGAAGTGTATGTGACGGTCATAGTGGATGTCCTCATTTTCCTTTGATGTCGCGGAAATTTTCTTTGAAGTCGCCGAAAAAATTATGTCTCAAATGTTAAATTTTATGACGTTACGGCGCGACGTCAATAACACTACTTTAACGTCAATATCCTATATTAAATTAATGAAGCCATTACAGTGCACTTAAAACTTTGAGGCCAAATAACTTGGAAACGAGGTGGTGACGTCAATGATTTTTCACCGCGTGGGTAACTAGGGACCACCTAGGACCAATTTGGGTAATTTTCCTAAACCTGGGTCCCGAAATCCGTTTCGGAATGGGCGGGTTGATGACGTCATCAAAAAACCTTCAAACTCTAATATCTCTGCAACCATTTGTCAAAGATGCATGATCCTATACATTTTCTTGATCAGCGTTTCAAGATCTATACGATGAAGGCAACAGGTATACAAATTTCTAAAAAAAAATTTCAAGGCTTGACGGGTCTTTGCTGACGTCAGCAAAATTTTTAATCCCTGATATCTCCTTAGGCATTCGTCGAGAACATATGATCCTGTACATTACTTTAACCAGCATTTCAACCTCTACACATTACAGACAAAGAATAAACAAATTTCGCGAATTTTTTTTTATCTGCACTGCACTGCTGACGTCAGCAAAACATCTAAAACAACTTTCTTTTTATTGACCTTTTGCCTAAGTGGATTTCTCCACTGGTTTATAGACTAGTCTATATAATAATACGCTTGTGTGAGTGACCATGTGAGTCCACGACGCGCAAAGTACGGGTCACTTTCTTACGACGTGGCGTTACGCTAAAATTTACCAAGTTAAAAAAACGCAAATCAGGGGGTTACTATTTAAACATTTAATTCCCTTTTCTTATTACTTTAAAAAATAAAACTCTTTTTCTTTTATTTTATTAAAACTAATTTTTATTTTATTCTTAAATGTTTTTATATGTTTTTTTGTTTTAAAAGCCCCGTTGGTGGTTATAGATAGAATAATTTAATTTTACCCCCGGTTTACCATGTGCGCGCGTATCTAACGGAAGCAATTTGCTTATCAACTGAAAAAATAAAACCGAAGCGAAGAAGGTTGTCTCTTTTTCAAAGTAATCCTGAAAAAAGTTATTTCAAACAATGTTTACTCATCATGAGGTTAGATTAAAGCTTATTTGTTTTTGTTTATTTTCCATTTTTGTGTTCTGGGACCGAGGTTGTCTCGCGTTCGAATATGAATGTAATTCGAATCTAAAATGTAAAAAACAAAACTGTTGTTGTAGAGCGACTGTTGTTGTCGAGGGTGTATAAAAAAAGTTTATGTTGTTGTCAGAAATATTTGTTATAAAGAAGAAAAACGTACGATGATACAACGTCAAAAAGAGAACTGATTGGAAATGTATCAGACAATTGTAGCTAGCTATACATTTTCAATTTGTTTTCTTTGAGATGAAGCGAAGTTTAGTAATCGAAGTAAAAAACTGATTGGACTTTTATCCAGAGAACGCTAGCTAGCGGCCTACTGAGAAAGCGAAAGAAAAGCAGGTGTGTTGGTTAGATTATCTGGTAGAGAAATGAATTTAGGTGAATAACGTTTTTAAGCCATTTACACGCTGCCAGCTATACTTTCCCCTAAATATGAAGTTAAATATGTTTTGTCTTCAGCCTGAACATATTTTTTTTGTAAGAATATACTCAGGGTCAGTTAAGAATATCTTAAGAATATGTCCAACCTCGATTGTTTGTTCTAAATAAACATAAAAAGAATTTGCCAATAGCTATAGCAATATATAGCAAGCTTTATTTTATTGAGGCATTATATATTTTTAGGCCACGAGGATAGTATTTGTCAAGAAAGTTAAGAACCTTTTTTTTGTAAGAATATACTCTAAACAATGGGTCAGAATATCCTAAGAATATGTCTAAGCTTGATTGTTTGTTCTAATATAAAAATTTGTATGATGCACAAATTTAATTAAAAGTTTACTTTTTTATTGAGTATCTCACAAACTCAACTTTTTCTGTTCGACGCAATGGGCTGTTACAAATACAGTAGAAATTGCCATTAGCAATAGTAACTTATAGCAGGCTTTATTTTTTCAAGGCATTATGTATTTTGAGGCCATAGTCATGCTAAGAAAATATTAAGAATAATGAGGATAGGATTTGTCAAGAAAGTTAAGAATATGAAGGCTGAAACGAAAAAAACACTATTCTTATAAAATACAGTGTGTATAGAGAAGAATTTATATAAAATGTAAAAAGTAATTTTCCGTTGTTACTGTTTTTAACGCTACGAAGTGGGCGATGTCGTTATAATAAACCTTAATGTAAACAAAGTTAAATCAGTGTTTACATCTGTTACGTTACGATCGTTTGAAATATTATTCGATTCTTAAATTCGAAAACGCTGCATTGTTATCATGCACGGCACGTTTGCGCATTGGAAGGGTTGCTGTATGCAATAGGTTAAATAGCTTATTTGATATGATGCATTACAAACTGTACATTGTGGAAATTTTGCAATAACCTTTTTTGTGTGACTTAACGATTTTTCCTAATGTCTGGTATACTATTTTTCCTGGTGTACTCCTGGCATAGCAAAGCAAGTATATAGTTTTAGCAGATTTAGCCTTTTACATAACCGTTGTTAGACACCTTCGATTGTGTTAGACCTTTTGAATTTTTATTTCATTTTATTTTTATTTTGCTGCATAACCTGCTTATATTTTTTAACGTTTTGTTTCAGTGGGTATAAATATAATGCAGATTGTGAGCAACCTCAATCCCAGGGCTTTTTTTCTCTTTTTATTATTTTTTTTTTATTGCTGCACATGCTTATTTTTTGGACGTTTTGTTTCAGCGGTTATAGATATAGAATAATGCAAATTGTGACTTTTAAAAATTCAAATTACTGTGTTCTATGTTTTTATTTGGCACCCATCATATGGACTCGATGAGAGATTCAGTGGATTCTTCCACGGGACTTCGGCTAGTCTTATATATTAATTCCCTTGCCTGAGTAAAATTGTGAGTCCACGACACGCAACTCACGGGTCACTTTCTTATGACGTGACCATACGCTAAAATTTACTAAAAAAATAAGTAAGCCGCCAAATCATTTATGCTACAGCGCCGTTCTCGGTCGTTACGGTTGAAATAATTTAATTTTACCCCCGGTTTACCATGTGCGCGCCGTATCTTATGGAAACAAGTTGTTTATCAACTGAAAAAAGAAAACCGAAGCGAAGAAGGTTGTCTGTTTTTCAAGTTAATCCTGAAAAGAGTTACTTCAAACAAAGCATGCCAATGTTTACTCATCATGAGGTTAGCAAAGCTTATATGTTTTTCTATATTTTACATTTTTGTGTTCTGGGACCGAGGTTGTATCGCATTCGAATATGACCGTAATTCGAATCTAAAATGTAAAAAACAAACAGTTGTTGTCGAACGAAGTTAATAATGTTGTTGTCGTCAGAAATATTTTTTAAAACGAAGAAAAACGTACCGATGATATAACATCACAAAAAGAATTGATTGGAAATGCATCAGACAATTGTAGCTATACATTTTCAATTCGTTCTCTTTGGGATGAAGTGAAATTTAGTAATCGAAGTAAAAAACTGATTGGACTTTTATTCAGCCTAGCTTGCTTGCGACCTACTGAGAAAGCGAAATAAAAGCAGGTGTGTTGTCTAAATTATTTGATAGAGAATTGAATTTGGGTGTATAACGATTTTTTAGCAGTTTCTTTCAGAGCTAAATTTTCCCTTAATATTTAGTTTGTTGTTGTGTCTTGAGCCGGAAAATATTTTCTTTAAGCACTTATTTTGTGAGAATATACTCTCAAAAATGGGTCAGAAGTTTAGAATATCCTAAGAATATGTCTAAGCTTGATAGTTTGTTTTAAATATGAACATTTGTATGACGCACAAAATTGATTAGAAGTTTACTTTTTTTATTGTATATCAAACGAACTGAACTTTTTTGTGTCCAAACAATGGGCCGTTACATGTGGTAGAATTGCCATTAGCTAGCTGTAGTAACTTATAGCATGCTTTATTTTATTAAGGCATTTTATATTTTCAGGTCATAGTCATGTTAAGAACATATTGAGAATAATGAGGATAGCATTTGTCAAAAAAGTTAAGAACATCCAGGCTGAAACTAAAACACACTATTGTTATAAAAACAGCGTGTATATCCTAGAGAAGAATTTACATAAACTGTAAAAAGTAATTTTTCCGTTCTTACTGTTTTTAACACTACAGACTGTGTGATTCAGTGTTGATGTCGTTATAAAAAACCTAAACCTAAAACCTAAACTTAAATCAATGTTTACATCTGTTACGTCAGTTTTCCGGCTCAAGACACAACAACAAACTAAATATTAAGGGAAAATTTAGCTCTGAAAGAAACTGCTAAAAAATCGTTATACACCCAAATTCAATTCTCTATCAAATAATTTAGACAACACACCTGCTTTTATTTCGCTTTCTCAGTAGGTCGCAAGCAAGCTAGGCTGAATAAAAGTCCAATCAGTTTTTTACTTCGATTACTAAATTTCACTTCATCCCAAAGAGAACGAATTGAAAATGTATAGCTACAATTGTCTGATGCATTTCCAATCAATTCTTTTTGTGATGTTATATCATCGGTACGTTTTTCTTCGTTTTAAAAAATATTTCTGACGACAACAACATTATTAACTTCGTTCGACAACAACTGTTTGTTTTTTACATTTTAGATTCGAATTACGGTCATATTCGAATGCGATACAACCTCGGTCCCAGAACACAAAAATGTAAAATATAGAAAAACATATAAGCTTTGCTAACCTCATGATGAGTAAACATTGGCATGCTTTGTTTGAAGTAACTCTTTTCAGGATTAACTTGAAAAACAGACAACCTTCTTCGCTTCGGTTTTCTTTTTTCAGTTGATAAACAACTTGTTTCCATAAGATACGGCGCGCACATGGTAAACCGGGGGTAAAATTAAATTATTTCAACCGTAACGACCGAGAACGGCGCTGTAGCATAAATGATTTGGCGGCTTACTTATTTTTTTAGTAAATTTTAGCGTATGGTCACGTCATAAGAAAGTGACCCGTGAGTTGCGTGTCGTGGACTCACAATTTTACTCAGGCAAGGGAATTAATATATAAGACTAGCCGAAGTCCCGTGGAAGAATCCACTGAATCTCTCATCGAGTCCATATGATGGGTGCCAAATAAAAACATAGAACACAGTAATTTGAATTTTTAAAAGTCACAATTTGCATTATTCTATATCTATAACCGCTGAAACAAAACGTCCAAAAAATAAGCATGTGCAGCAATAAAAAAAAAATAATAAAAAGAGAAAAAAAGCCCTGGGATTGAGGTTGCTCACAATCTGCATTATATTTATACCCACTGAAACAAAACGTTAAAAAATATAAGCAGGTTATGCAGCAAAATAAAAATAAAATGAAATAAAAATTCAAAAGGTCTAACACAATCGAAGGTGTCTAACAACAGTTATGTAAAAGGCTAAATCTGCTAAAACTATATACTTGCTTTGCTATGCCAGGAGTACACCAGGAAAAATAGTATACCAGACATTAGGAAAAATCGTTAAGTCACACAAAAAAGGTTATTGCAAAATTTCCACAATGTACAGTTTGTAATGCATCATATCAAATAAGCTATTTAACCTATTGCATACAGCAACCCTTCCAATGCGCAAACGTGCCGTGCATGATAACAATGCAGCGTTTTCGAATTTAAGAATCGAATAATATTTCAAACGATCGTAACGTAACAGATGTAAACACTGATTTAACTTTGTTTACATTAAGGTTTATTATAACGACATCGCCCACTTCGTAGCGTTAAAAACAGTAACAACGGAAAATTACTTTTTACATTTTATATAAATTCTTCTCTATACACACTGTATTTTATAAGAATAGTGTTTTTTTCGTTTCAGCCTTCATATTCTTAACTTTCTTGACAAATCCTATCCTCATTATTCTTAATATTTTCTTAGCATGACTATGGCCTCAAAATACATAATGCCTTGAAAAAATAAAGCCTGCTATAAGTTACTATTGCTAATGGCAATTTCTACTGTATTTGTAACAGCCCATTGCGTCGAACAGAAAAAGTTGAGTTTGTGAGATACTCAATAAAAAAGTAAACTTTTAATTAAATTTGTGCATCATACAAATTTTTATATTAGAACAAACAATCAAGCTTAGACATATTCTTAGGATATTCTGACCCATTGTTTAGAGTATATTCTTACAAAAAAAAGGTTCTTAACTTTCTTGACAAATACTATCCTCGTGGCCTAAAAATATATAATGCCTCAATAAAATAAAGCTTGCTATATATTGCTATAGCTATTGGCAAATTCTTTTTATGTTTATTTAGAACAAATAATCGAGGTTGGACATATTCTTAAGATATTCTTAACTGACCCTGAGTATATTCTTACAAAAAAAATATGTTCAGGCTGAAGACAAAACATATTTAACTTCATATTTAGGGGAAAGTATAGCTGGCAGCGTGTAAATGGCTTAAAAACGTTATTCACCTAAATTCATTTCTCTACCAGATAATCTAACCAACACACCTGCTTTTCTTTCGCTTTCTCAGTAGGCCGCTAGCTAGCGTTCTCTGGATAAAAGTCCAATCAGTTTTTTACTTCGATTACTAAACTTCGCTTCATCTCAAAGAAAACAAATTGAAAATGTATAGCTAGCTACAATTGTCTGATACATTTCCAATCAGTTCTCTTTTTGACGTTGTATCATCGTACGTTTTTCTTCTTTATAACAAATATTTCTGACAACAACATAAACTTTTTTGATACACCCTCGACAACAACAGTCGCTCTACAACAACAGTTTTGTTTTTTACATTTTAGATTCGAATTACATTCATATTCGAACGCGAGACAACCTTGGTCCCAGAACACAAAAATGGAAAATAAACAAAAACAAATAAGCTTTAATCTAACCTCATGATGAGTAAACATTGTTTGAAATAACTTTTTTCAGGATTACTTTGAAAAAGAGACAACCTTCTTCGCTTCGGTTTTATTTTTTCAGTTGATAAGCAAATTGCTTCCGTTAGATACGCGCGCACATGGTAAACCGGGGGTAAAATTAAATTATTCTATCTATAACCACCAACGGGGCTTTTAAAACAAAAAAACATATAAAAACATTTAAGAATAAAATAAAAATTAGTTTTAATAAAATAAAAGAAAAAGAGTTTTATTTTTTAAAGTAATAAGAAAAGGGAATTAAATGTTTAAATAGTAACCCCCTGATTTGCGTTTTTTTAACTTGGTAAATTTTAGCGTAACGCCACGTCGTAAGAAAGTGACCCGTACTTTGCGCGTCGTGGACTCACATGGTCACTCACACAAGCGTATTATTATATAGACTAGTCTATAAACCAGTGGAGAAATCCACTTAGGCAAAAGGTCAATAAAAAGAAAGTTGTTTTAGATGTTTTGCTGACGTCAGCAGTGCAGTGCAGATAAAAAAAAATTCGCGAAATTTGTTTATTCTTTGTCTGTAATGTGTAGAGGTTGAAATGCTGGTTAAAATAATGTACAGGATCATATGTTCTCGACGAATGCCTAAGGAGATATCAGGGATTAAAATTTTGCTGACGTCAGCAAAGACCCGTCAAGCCTTGAAATATTTTTTTAGAAATTTGTATACCTGTTGCGTTCATCGTATAGATCTTGAAACGCTGATCAAGAAAATGTATAGGATCATGCATCTTTGACAAATGGTTGCAGAGATATTAGAGTTTGAAGGTTTTTTGATGACGTCATCAACCCGCCCATTCCGAAACGGATTTCCGGACCCAGGTTTAGGAAAATTACCCAAATTGGTCCTAGGTGGTCCCTAGTTACCCACGCGGTGAAAAATCATTGACGTCACCACCTCGTTTCCAAGTTATTTGGCCTCAAAGTTTTAAGTGCACTGTAATGGCTTCATTAATTTAATATAGGATATTGACGTTAAAGTAGTGTTATTGACGTCGCGCCGTAACGTCATAAAATTTAACATTTGAGACATAATTTTTTCGGCGACTTCAAAGAAAATTTCCGCGACATCAAAGGAAAATGAGGACATCCACTATGACCGTCACATACACTTCGTATTATTATATAAGATACAGACTGGAAACATTTAACAACAAATCGGACGCGCAATATGGTGGCTTCACCTTTATTTACAAATCTTTTCTTTCTTTATCTTTACTCAAAGTAAATATCAATTTGTTCAGTACGCTCAATAGCATAAAATAATAAAATATGTTCGTCACCAAGACCTCACCGAAATTCCAGCAGGATTTGGAACAAGTTGATTGGTAACATAGTAAGAAATATGCCAGGTAAAAAAAATAAACAATTGATCTAGATAAGTAGGTAAAAAATTCCTATGTCACTTTGTAGAAATTAATGAGTTGAACAATCCCTGAAAATTTCAGTCAAAAAGTCAAAGCGTTTTTGAGATTTTTATTGCGGCGTACAAAATTTTCAGTTCTTAGAAAACCCGAAAGAAAGAAAATATTAAAAATAATACAAACAGAAATGTCGAGAGAGCGTTATCCTACACTGAGTTAAGTTAACAAAAATACTCACCAGGCCCATACAATGGTAATTCAGTTTCATTAAATTTATGAACTGCTTTGTATTTTTTGGCTCTCAATGACTGTAGATTTAATTTATTTACATGGTACTTTCAAACATTTTCGAACTCGTTTTTTTTTTTTTTCAATGGTTCATTAAGAATACAAATTTTGTAACTCCTTGCTTCAACGTCAAGCATTTTCCCCCTTTCAATTTAAAAAGCAGCGAAAAACTCCGTTCTATGACTGGAAGCCGCGTTTCTGCCACGTCCCATCACACCGGTATTACAATTTCATCACTTTTTTTTTCATTCTTTGCGTAACTTGTCTGCGGCATGATTCATAGACTGCTCCATGATTTCTAATCAGAATTTTTTGGTGTATAAAATTCTTTTTTAAAGTCACTTAAACCGACTACATTTCAGAAGAAGTAATGATGCCATTCTTTTTTTACAAGATACTGTTCATGATCCTGGTATCCGGACATTTTGTGGAGTTCATTTGGAGTTGCAGATACAATTTCTTCAATCTTGTCTAACACAGGCAAACTTTCTAATTGTTGTGAATTATGTACAGCAGAAGAAGTTGTCTGGGTATTTATAATATTTAATAATAATAATAACAATAATAATAACAATAATAATAATAATGGCTATATATTTCGACTCCAATCAAATAATACAAATTGGCTCTTCTTTCGAAATAAGGTATAATATGTGTGTATGCTTAGTGTGGTAAAAACATCAAGACTAGAATAAGATATATGATAAATACATTAACGCTGTCATAAATTAAAACTTTAAACCCAAACGTACAACGTAGGAAATCGAAACCGGAAATAATTGTAGTGTTGAAATTGAAATTAGATGCTGAACTCAAAAATTATTAGCTCTGGCATAAGCAAAAAAGTCAAAACAGTGGTTTTATTTATTTACAGTTTCACTTGTCGGTGAGGCAGCACCTGTTGGCGCTTTAGTGTCATTATTTACAATATCATTACTTATTGGAGCTTCAATATTTATAGTTTTTAGTAATCTAACTCTTTTTCTCCTTTTATAACGATTATTCTTGATGCCTTTTGCACGTTTTGTAGGAAGTAACAAATCTTCTTTTGATTCTTCTATGGTTTCAGTTTCCTTCATGATTTTTCAGCTGTCTGGAACATTTTTTTGTTTTTCTTTGCTGTTCGAAATTATAGCTACTTATTACGGAAAAGCAAAGTAGATAGTCGCATGGTACAACTAACTTCAGAGAATAGACCTTTTTACTGATAGTGCTACCATTTTTAAATTTATGACTTCGCAAAGCAGTATGGGAAAATCAGGGTATCTCAAATCAAAACAAACCTTGAACGAAGGTAGTCGCTTTTCATGTGTACTGTTGTTCTGTGGTTTTAATTGAAGAATAATTATCGTTATGGGAATTAATGATCGTTGTGCTGTGGGAGCATGTAACAATGCTCGTAAATATCCAGAAAAATATGTCATTAAGCCGCACATCACTGCATTTAATGGGAGTTTAGAGCTACGTTTTTACACTTGTAGAAACCCTAAGTTGTATACTAAGTGGGGGTCCGCTTGTAACAGAAAGTATTTTGTGTTTAAAAAACATCATGTGATCTGTTCAAATCATTTTGAATATGGAAAACCGACAGATGCAAGCCCTTTACCCACATTGTATTTAAAAGGTTATGGTACAGATGAAAACTCAAAAAAGAGAAAAGCACCAAAAGAAAGAGTTTTTCTTCCCAACAAAAAGTGCAAAAGAGATAAATTTGTTCCATCTTTAACTGCTTCAGATGGTGTCAAAACAGAACCAGACAATGTAGATGAAATTGACTTTGGTGTCACACTTGATCTAACTTCTCCTAAAAATGCCTCTTTTTTAATGTCACCAACCAGTTCATCAACAGATCTTTCATTATAATCACCAGCTAGTGGGACAACTCTGTTATCACCCACTTGCTCAACCTCTTCAATGTCTGCTTTAGAATTAGATATTCCAATGTTATCACCAACTAGTAATACCAATATTTTATCGCCTACGTTGTCCACTGCATCCACAACTTCCAGCAAATTGTCATTGAATACAATTAATAAAAGAATGTCATGGGATTGCATCCAGAGTAATAAAAAAATTATAAAATTGTACACGGGATGTCCATCATCAAACGTTTTTCGATTTATTGTTGAGCATGTTCGGCCGAAACATTTAAAGCTCCAATATTACAAAGGTGACAATTCTGTAAAAACTAAACAGTATCAGTATAGTCCAGCCAAATTGTTTTGTCAGAGAAAACCTGGTCCAAGCCGTTCTCTAAGCTTAGAGGATGAAATATTAATGACGTTGATGAGGATAAGACTTGATGCGCCTGTTGCTGACTTAGCTTTCAGATTTGGAATATCGACTGGACATGCCTCCAACATTATTACAACATTCATCATTTTTCTTAGTTTTGAACTTGAACAACTAATATATTGGCCAACACCTGATGAAACACTGGCATATAAGCACCATCATTTTTCTGGTACTTTCAACAAATGTGAAGGTATTGGTGACTGCACTGAACAATATGTAGAACATTCAAAAAATGTTGCAGCACAATACCAAACATACAGCACCTAAAGCCGAAACACGCTAAAAAAACTTATATTTTGTACAAAATGGGGGTCAATCTCTTACGTATCTCCTGCCTATGCTGGATCTAGCACAGATCGTTTTATTACTGAAGATACAAATGTTGCTTCAAAATTTCATCCTGGTTTTATGGTTCTGTTTGATAAAGGTTTCAATGTTCAAGATCTGTTTTTGCCCCACCAAGTAACATGTGTTCTACCTCCTTTTGTTCGCCAAAAAAGAAAATTTACAAGATCAGAAGTTTATCATGGTAAAAGAGTAGCACGCGGAAGAATACACATTGAAAGGGTTAATGGACGGTTGAAAGAATTCCGATTATTGGAAAACATATTACCAATATCAATGATCGATATGTGTGATCACATTTGGATAATTGCTGCAGCTATTGTTAATATGCAACCCCCATTAGTAAAGTAGTTCTGGCCCCAATTGATTGCAGTGACATAAGGCTTCGTGACATATTATTAACAAAAAGGCTTTTTTTAAAGCCACAAATTTATAAAAAAAATGTTAATTTTGATCATGTTTTTTACAAGCATATATATACATACTAGCCGAGGACCCGGCGTCGCACGCCGGGGTAAGCCACAAGTAAATGTGTTACCCAGCATTTAAAAATCCGGTGGCGCAATTAATAAGAACCGTAAACTGTGCGACACATTAAGGTGGAGCACTCTAGTACAGTTATACATGTCGGTCAAAGTTCAAAAGTGAATGTTACTCCGGGCAGCGCGCTTAGTACAGGTAAACAATGTCGCGCATTCATGTAGGTGCAATACCTTTTTCAAAAAAAAACTTTATCACAACTTTTGTTTAATATAAACACAGAAAACAGACTGTCGTTAACACTGGACTAAGCGCTTAGTTGCACGTGTTAACGCTTAATACCCTTTTAGCAGAGTTTATAACCCGTAGTTACCCCATCATAGCAAAAAAAATTAGTCAATATTATTTTATTTTGCAGAATAAGTTGCGGTAAACGTTAACAAATTAACCATGACACAGGATACACTCTGTTGAAACGCAGAGTTAAGCCACAAGTGACTGTGTTACCCTGCGTTGAACACCAGAATGAGTGATTAATAAGAACCGTCAACTGTGCCACACATTCAGGTAAAGCGCTTCGGTACAGATATATAGTATGTAGTAAATTGAGTAAAGTGCACACAATTCATGGTGTTTCCGGTGTAATAATTTTTTCAAAAATTCCACATTTTAAGCTGAAATAAAAACACAGATTGCAACTCGTTGTCACCCCGTCATAGCATAAACAGCTGGCCAACCTTTTTTATTTTTCCCGGTGAAAGTCCAAAAGAAATGTTACTCCCAGCTGAGTGCTTAGTACAGGTAAACAATGTGCCACATCCATATAGGTGTAATAGCCGTTTCCGAAAAAAACGTTATTGCAACTTCGGTTAAACAGAAACACAGGAAACAGCCCTTGTTAACACTGGACTAAGCGCTTAGTACAGGTAAACCGTGTCGCACATGAGTGTAGGCGTAACACCATTTTTAAAAAAACTTTATCGGGACTTCGGTTAAAAAAAATCCAGGAAACCGCCTGCCGTTATCCTGTTTAGTTAAAAAAAGTAGTCAGCAATTTTATTTTGCAGCATAAGTTTTCATAACAGTGATAAAAGTGGTAGCTGCTTAACTGCCTGCATTTATTTTTAGCATAAGAATTATGAATACACCTTTACGATAATTCAATTGTACATGCGTTTCTACGGCTCTCCATCGTTTTACAATACTGGAAAAAAGGAGGTAAAAATCGTGTTTTTATGAGAGTTTGTTAGAGACGAAAGCGTGTTTTCTCCAGTTTTTTAACTTCCGTCGTATCAACTTCTTTCAAATTTTCAGGAAACGTTAATAATAATAAGATACAACTTATGTGTACTTTTCATTAAAAACAAAATGCGGCAAGAAAAGTTATCACGAAAAGACGTGTTTTCTCCCTAATAAACTCTTATAAAAGTGTGATGTTTACCTCCTCCGATCGCAAAATAAGCTGCGATGGAGTGTTAGTTTTCCCGAATTATCGTAAAGGTGTATTGTGTTGCAGGCAAACGGTGCATTTGGCTACTTTCACTTTTTATCCAGAGGTAGCTAAGGAGCTAGCTAGAAATAAATAATATGGGCTAGGATGAAAAGCTGTTATACCAAACTGAATAGTAATAACTAACTAAGGGTAGCTAGCTAGCTAGGTGGCTGAAGAATGATCCTTAAAAATCTTCGTTCCTAGCCAAAAATCCTAAAAATGGTCCGTTTAAGATTTATACATGGCTAAAAAACGTGACACTATATTTATCTGAACATTTAACAACATATTGAAAACAATATTACAAAATAAAAAGCTTTTAGAAGACGAAAAAGGACAAACAGACCTTCAAACCCAGCACTGGCCACGACCACTTTGAAAACCAAAATGGCCTTCGTCATCACGTTCCTTCGTTTGGCATCGCCAAGCCGCGAAAATCTTGGGTTGGTGTTTCAAAGAATTAGGCGTTTTGATTGGTATACTACGTGCGAGCGGTCGAAACAAAGTAATAAAACTGTCAGTAAAACTGTCCTATTTGTTTTCTGTGGCTCCCGAGCGGAATTGGCGATTGAGATCACGGGGGTAATTATTATTAAAAATGGCGTATTTAAATAATGCGTTCGTTTCAATTACCTAATTTATTTATTTAATTAAGGTTAGTAAATTAAAATGATTAAATTTTTTAAGGAAATAATTTAATTTTTTTAATATATTTTAATCAGTAATAAGATTTTCGATTAAACAACCCCCTGGTTTATAAAAATCGCGGAAAGATCAAAGGGATATCGGTAGCCATTTTGCGTGACAGACAGACGCACACGGGTATTATAATATAGACTAGCCGGGAGACCCGGCGTCGAAACGCCGGGGTAAGCCACAAGTAGCTGTTGTTGCACGCCCGGAAGCGCTTAATAAGAACCGCTAACACGGGCATGTGAAGCGCTTTAGTACGGGTATACATTATGTAGTGAAACTGTGCGGCCTAGCGGTGAAGGCCAAGTGGAGTGCATAATAAAAACGGCAAACACTGTCACACATTTAGGTGGAGCGCTTTAGGTATGCAGTATATATGTTGTGAATCGAGTAAAGCGCACATAACATTATAGTGTTTCGGTTGTAATGTATTTTGGAAAATATAACTTTACTGCAACTTTAGCCAAAATAAAAGCACAGTTTACAACCCGTGTTGTTACCCCGTAATAGCAAAAACAATTGGTCAATATTCTTTTATTTTGCGGAAAAAGTTTCAGTAAACAGTAACAAATTAATCGTGACAGTGGACTTAGCGCTTAGTACAGGTAAACCGTGTTGCACATGAGTATAGCTGTAACACAATTTTTATAAAAACTTATCGCAACTTCGGTTAAAAAAAATTCAGGAAACCGCCTGTCGTTATCATTTCAGTTAAAAAAATCTGTGTCAATTTTATTTTGCAGCACAAGTTTTCATAGCAGTAAAAAATTGGTACCGTTGTTACCCCGTCATAGCAAAAGCAATTAGTCAATATTATTTTATTTTGCAGAATAAGTTTCAGTAAACAGTAACAAATTAATAGTGACACTCAGGTATACCGTGTTGCACATGGGTATATAAGTGTAACACAATTTTTATAAAAACTTATCGCAACTTCAGTTAAAAAAAAATTCAGGAAACCACCTGTCGTTATCATATTCAGTTAAAAAAATTCTTGGCAATTTTATTTTGTAGCACAAGTTTTCATAGCAGTAATAAAATTGGTAGCTGCCTAACTGCTGAACATAAGAATTGTGTTGCAGTCAAACAGCATTTGGCTACTTTCACTTTTTAGCAGGATGTAGCTAAAAGAGGAGCTAGCTAGGTAGACCCAACTTCAACATAAAAATAAATAATAATATACCAAACTGAATAAAAACTTTAAAAGTATAGGAATAAATAAAGCTGCCTTAAGCATGTTGTTTCAAAATCTACGTTTTTAGCTAGCTAGCTAAACACTTAAAATTGGTTTGTTTAAGATTTATACATGGCTAGAAAACGTGATGAAATATTAACCTTAACATGTGAAAACACACAGAAAATAAATATTCCTATAGGTACAAAGTATTTAGAGAGAAAAGAATCAAAAAGAGACCTACAAACCTCACAACATCACTGCTAAGGACATGTTCAAAAATATGAGGCAGCAATGTGAACATTGCTAAAATCAGAAAAAACATCTTTTTATCATAAAATGATACTTATGTAACAAAATAAGGTGAAATTTTGTAAATAGGTAAAACTAGTCATTATGAATAGGTCAAGATACTTTTATTCTGCATATTAATGCTTTCAGAGCACATTTATGATAAAAAAGTAACAATGTTACATTTGTATCATAATCTGCATTAATAGTGGAAAAAAGTGGGTAAAAGACAAAGAATCGTAATACAATGGCTTTGAACATACAAATTATTCTTCATCGCACAAATCTGTAATGGCATTGCAAAGCAAAATGCTGATAATGAAGTAACAGGCAAAAATTTTAAAATATTTTAAAATATTTTATGTAACCAGCATTATCCAAAACCTGAAGGTTACTATACAATATTTGAATGAAATCAGATTGATATTTGAGTAACAGAAAGCTCTTTTAGGTTCAAGACATGGAATGATAACCTTGTAACAATCATTGATTGAAATGTATATAGAAGGTGATACTGTAATGGGAAAGTTCATAAAGTAGCTTATTTTTCATATTTTGGTGCAGTATATATAAGAATAAAGAATAAAGACATCTACTTTTACTTCCTAATGACAATTTTGTAACAAGTACAGATCTTCAGGAATTCTAAGGAACTATAAACTATTTCGTATTTCTTAGTAAATATTTTGGACTTTGGCAGGGATATCTTCGTTACTTTCTGATCATTTCTGCGTTCTTGAATTTATCTGTTTTTATCTCAATTGATAATTGCTTTGTTTAAATATAGATTTAGTTTTTGGAAAAACCTTTTTATTCAAAGCAAAAAATGATAATATAAGACACAATATTCAAATTTTTGTTACAAAATTATCATTTCTGTGTCATTTAAGAACTCAGAAATGATTTTTTTGTTTCTGTGCCCTACTGCAGGGTGTTAGGCATCCATTAGAAAAGATATGTCTTAATAAAAGCAATCTACTTTTGCTTTTAATGATGATTTTGTAACATATACAGATCTTGGAGATTTCTAATGGGGCGTGATTTCTGTTACTTTATTATCACATTTTTGTTTTGGTATACAAGATTTCCCTTGAAGATTCTGAAAAATGACAATTCATATAAAGTTATTTTAGCAGTTAATTAAATTCAACATTTATGCTTTCTTGGATAAATGTTGATAAAAAAGTAACTTTTTTTTCTTTCAAAGTGTTACAAAATTATCATTTTTTTGTTTTTTAAGCAAATAATGTTGTATTTATGATAGTAACAACCGGAACTTTCATTAGTCCGAAAACCGGTCTTTATCCATTATTTTTCTTGACTTTATTAGACTAGTATCATTTTTTCAAAAGAAAAGCTTGTTACTTTATTATCATTTTTTTGTTTTTTATGTTTCAGATTGCCCAACTTTCCTTGAAGAGATATAGACAGGACCAAATTGTTACAATATCGACTAAGATACTTAAAATGATAATTATGTAACATACACCCTAAATGTTCACAATTGGCCAAAAAACTGCCTCATACTTTTGAACATGTCCCTAAACCAAAAATGACCTTGTAAGTTAAGCATGGGTCCTCCGTCGGCATGCTGAGGCTGCGAAGAACTTGGATTGGTTATTAGTGCCAATCGAGCCTCGTGATTGGTTAATAACGCGTGAGCGGTAAAAACAAAGCCGTAAAAAACGGGGTCTGCCGGGGATCCAAAATAAAGCAGCAGGGTCGCGGGGATTTTCCGTCCGCCTGCGATTGAGATCACGGGGGTTAATTATTATTATTAAATTTAGCGTATTAACATAATGCATTTATTTTAGTCACTTAATTTATTTTTTAATTAAGGTTAATAAATTATAGTAATTAAATTAATTCAGGAAATAAATTAATTTCTGAAATTTATTTTAATGAATAATACGATTTCCATTAAACAACCCCCTGGTTTCTAAAAACTCGCGGAAAGATCAAAGGGATATCGGTAACCCTTTTGAACAGACAGACAGACGACGGCTATTATTATAGAGATTATTAATTATTAAATTATTATTACTTATTGCATGAAACTTTTGCAGTCATTTTAATTTCGCGATTTTATGTTTTTCTTTTGAAAATTTAGTTTAGAACCATTTTATATAGGTGGGATAGTTGTCGCTGGAGAAAATCGTGGACAATACTTTGTTGTTTTCACAATATTCCAAATTAATTTCAAATTTGATTATTCTCCTCTTATATAACGCTGGTGATAGTTTTCGTCGTATATACATAAGCATATACAATGTTTTTTACAAAATTGTGGCTTTAAAAAAAACCGTTTAATTAGGAGTATTGTTAGATAAGGGGCTCTTAGGGGAAACAATTGGTTCAATTCCTCTGATACTTCATTACTTGGCGAAATTCTTGCAACAGCATTTACTATTTCTTTTAAAATATCCTTGCATGTAACAATATCATGTATTCTTTTTTCAAACATTTCTGGCAAGATATGCATATTGAAAAAACCCTCCAAAAGTGGAATAACATTAATGAATTCTGAATCTTTAAGAACTCTCACTGTGCATGACTCTTTGGGTAGATAAACAACAAAATCTGTGTATGGCAGAAGCAGTAACAAATAGAATAGAATAGAATACATTTGATGCTGTACTTGAATGTAATATTGATGTGTAAACTTTAAACTGTATACACCAGATTTTAATTCTAAACATGCATCTTTCTGTTTCACATACTCTTCAATAGTTTTGTCCCGATGAGTAAACGGACACTTAATTTCCAGATTGCCAGGTTCACAGCAGGAGCATTGCACCAGTCCATCTACACTAGCACCAAGTATATGTTTCTCCTGACGGATCTTAAGTCCATATTCTGTACATTTAAATTTTTTGTGAAGTTTGCGGTTTGAGGCTATGTATCTTTTACGAGCATATTGCTCATGCTCAGTTCCCCAAAACAAAGCCGGCGCACGAATCGGTTTGTTACAACCCAAAATGTTTGCAATCAAATTATCAACAGATGATTGTGATGGGTTTTTATTTTTTGACAGGGAAATAACACTGTGTGAAACAGATGCTGTAATCATACCATGGCGGTAACTGAACCAGTGCTTATTACTTGCTTGACCTTTAGTCAAATCTTCAATAATGTTAATATGATTCTCTGTCCTGTTTTCTGCAAGCGTAGCAAAAATTCAGATGGCGATGATGATTGTTTGCAGATGTCTTCCATGGTCAGTGGTTCCACATTTAATAGATTTTCTGGTACAAAGTTGTAGCTATGGTCATTTTCAAGGTGAACATTCTTTCGAAAACATAAAACAGAAGCCTGTCCATCAGTAGCCGATGCTAATTGATCCCAATTAATATTATTAGCTGTACGTTCATGCACAGCACGAGGATCAAACGAAGTTCGTGGTACTTTAACATGGTCTGGTAGATGCTCGGGATGTGGTCTTTTAAAAGATATTGACGACATTTTTGCAGGAAGATGAACTTTTTGTCGACCTTTAGCCACTGTTTTGTTCCAAACTTGAGTTTTGGACGTACATGTTTTATTTAAACCCAACCTGATGTACAACAAAATGGAGCAGTGCAAAAAAATGTTTGCAGCTTTCATTGTATTAGAAAATAGAACAATTCTACTAACATGGCAATTCTCTTATACCAACATTTCCCAAGATAACAAACTCTCGTTTACAGAAATTTTTCACAAAAAATCATGGCACGTCGATAAATCGTGGCACGTAAAAATATCATGGCACGTCGAAAAATTATGGCACGTCAAAAAATCGTAGCACGTCGAAAAATTATGGCACGTTGGCACGTCAACTTTTTTGGCACGTATGGCACGTCAAATATTTTTGGCACGTATGGTACGTTGGCACGTCGCCATTTTTGACACGTTGGCACGTCAATTTTTGTTGGCACGTATGGCACGTTGACACGTATGGCACGTAAGACACGTCATTTAGCAAACTCCTTAACCACATATTTATAAACAACATATTCAAAGGCTATTATTTTCCAGGTAGGTGATTTTGTTAAGAACACGTTAGAAATTGTAGGAGAAGATCTGGGCACTCTAGTTGCACACAAATTTTTCTAATATGCACAACAATTTTTCATACTTTTAAAATCAAAACTAAGAAGGATAGGTTGTAGTGCTAAATTTATGGAATATTCTCGGATCTGGGTTATTATGCTTGACATTTTCTGATCATTTTTAACAAAAATGACCAACATATTTCAATTCAGCATCAAAATTTATGGAATCTTGCATTTTTTAAGTTTATACACTAAGTATGATATAACCTGCCCCTATTTGTAGCAAAACATTCAATGTTTTATGATGAAATGACTACACAAATCAACTTCAGTAAAATGGTTCACTACAGTTGAATATTACTGTCAAACTCTTATAAAATTTAAAACATAATAAAGCCTGTTCTAATAATCATATATTATTCAAAATTTCCTATCATATATAACTTAAGCTGTAAATCCAAATGAGCAACTCATTTTCTCCAAAGTGATTTGTTTTCTCTTTTAAAATAATCATAACCAAGACCCGAGAATTAAAAGTCTATTCTTACCAGTTTTAAAATGTAAACTTTTGCCATGTTCTTAATTAGATATATATAAACTGTCACCAAGACAAGAAACTCTTTTCTTTGCAGATTAATATTTACGAATTTTGCAAGATCTTATTTCGTAAAAGGGACAACAGTTGACGGTATATACAAATAACATTTAACGGTATATATAAATAATGAGTTAAGTCAAAGCTGGTTTATTATATACGTGCAGGGTAATGTGAAAAAAAGCCGGTGGAGCATAATCAATCACTGGCCTAAAATATAATAATAGGACCTTTTGATGTTAAATTTTCTCAGTATGGTACATTAAGGACATCTTGTATCTTTTCTGACACCGGACGGCGATACGATGTTCGTATCGCCGTTCCGGGGTCAGAAGAGATACAAGATGCCCTGGGGACGAGGTTGCGTATACGTCTGTCTGTCTGTCACGCAAAATGGTAGCTTAGCTGCGCAAGTAGCGAGAAGCACGCAATACGGTATAAAAAGGACGGGCGAACCCGTGGATTTTTCCACGGGCTAACGACTAGTACTTACATAAACGAGTTCCGATGTTTATGCTTTTATGAGATTCTTGCGCATTCCTGAAAAATATCAGAAAAGTCGACAGGCAAAAAAATGCAGACCTTAGGTGCAGAAAGTCAAATTATGGTTAAAATTATGTGTCTACTAGCATCTTTTCACTGATATGTGTTCAAATCTAAACTACATGCAAGTTATCTCTTTAATAAAAGCCGTATTTTGTCTGTGTTTCCGCGAAAGCCGCGTCCCGTAACGGAAACACGAAATTTTTAAAATGCGCACTAATACCAAATGCGATATATTTTTACCGACTTTGTTTTGACCGCTCGCGCGTGGAATACCATTCACGACGCCTGATTCTTTAAAAAAAACAATCCAGGATTTTTGCTTAAAAAAACAATCCAAGATTTTCGAGCCGGACGAACGAAGGCCATTTTGATTTTGAAAATGGTCGTGTATGGTCAGTGTATGAGGTTTGTAGTAAGCCTGTTCGCCTTTTTTATCTTCTGAAATCTTTATATTTTGGTGGTAATATTTGTTTTCTGTTTGTTTTCAATGTTAACATCAATATATTGTCACGTTTTTTAGCCACGTACGGATCTTAAAAGCACCAGTTAGGATTTTTGGCTAGGAACGAAGAATTTTGCTAGCTAGCTAGCCATCTAGAGCCTTCTTATTACTATTCTGTATTGGTATAAGAGCTTTTTATCCTAGCCAACATTTATTTTATGTTGAGGTGTGGCTGTTTAGCTAAGCTCCTAAGCTATATTTTGGCTAAAA